>VYZV01002405.1:38978-59951 GCA_013401275.1 Pandion haliaetus | reverse complement strand
CCCCTGTTCCCCTGTGCCGCCGGGGGGAGGAGGGAGAGAGAACCGGGAATGGAACTGAGCCGGGAAGGCGGGAGGGGTGGGGGGAAGGAGTTCTGAGGTTTGGTTTCCCTTCCCAATACCCTTGTGTGTTTTATTTGATTTGATTTGTAGTCAATTAAATGGATTTTGTTTCTTCCCCAAGTTGCGCCTGTCTTTTGCCCATGACCATAAGTGGGGAGTGATCCCTCCCAGTCCTTGTCTCGACCCACGAGCCTGCCTTTGGATTTTCTCCTCATCCCACCGTGGCCAGGGGCGGGGGTGGGGGGGTGAGCGAGCGGATGCATGGTGCTTTGTTACCGACTGAGCTGAAACTACGACAGGGTAGTACTGTGTTCCCTAGTGGCTAGGAAATTGTCATGGATGTTATTGCTGATTTTTTTTTTTCTTTTATAATTTTCTTATTAGTCATTTCAGAAACAGGACCTGATCTTCTTTCAGGGCTTCCAAAGGTGCTCTGTGGGTGGGGAGTTTTTACCTGTTCTCTGCAAATAAGCAGAAATATTTCTGTTGTTAGCGCTGTGCAGTTTTTTTAATTGTGGAAGCTGTTGCAGTTTCTTAGGTAGCATCTGGAATTCCAGTAATGAGAACACCTTCTGCTTCATCATTTGGAAAATTTATCTTCAGGCTGTTTTCTAAGAGATTGATAGAAGGGCTTTAGATGTTGACCAAGTATCTGGGTATCACTGTAAAAGCAGATCCACATTTAATTCATTCTTCTACCTTTTATGATAACTGTTACATTTATGCAGTCTCTTACTGCAGTTTGAATTGGAAACATCCATGCTGGTTCTGTAATTGCTTATATACTCTTCCAAGGCTATAACATAGCCTTCAGTGGTGTCTGCAGAAGTGATTTCATTTTGAGGTGCCATTTCCAAATTGTTTTTAGAATAAAAAAATACAATACTTGTTTTCAGGTCTTCTGATTTGCATGTGGGGGGAAAGATTGATTGAAGAAGGTAGCTATAATGTACTCTGCAGGTGCATTGCACTGCTCACTGTAGATGAGTTGAAAAGGAAAGCATGAGCTTCATAGATCATTTGGGCAAAATACAATATTTTTAAAAATAAAAACCCAAACCCTCTAAGTCTTGTAATTGTAACTGACCTGCATTTTAGTATACCAATGAGCATATATGTGACTCAGAACCAAATGAAGGTGGTGTAAATATTTGGCAAAAATAGCTCATAAAGGTAGTCTCTGAGTGTTCCTTTCCTTAGCAGCCTTTTGATGCAGAAAAAGAGCAACTGCACAACTTCGCATTTACAACTCACTTAGCTTACCAGAAAGCTTGTGTTCAGTAACTTCTCAGAAAGGCATTACATGCTAATTATTTATCGTACACTTTAATGCCAGAGTTCTTGCTTTAATAAATTGTTCTGGGGGAGGTTGTTGCTGTTTCTTTTAGGTTAGCTCCTCCCGCCTCTCCCCTTTGTGTAAACTCTGTAGTGCATTTTCTCAGTGTTTGCCGCTGAAGTTACTACTAGGGTGTATTTCACAACTTTTTGATAAAATTAGAAACATACTTCTGTGATAAGTTTTTAATTGCTGTGGCTTTGTCATCCTGATGTCTGACTTTTTTCTCCATAAAGATAGAACTGGACCTGATTTAATTTCTCTCCTTTACGTATGGTTTTGCACTTTCCAACTTGGCTTTACAGAAAACCATCAATAGAAAATACATATCATGGAAGTCTGTTTAAAACTGTTTGTGACATCTGGCATTGTTCTTTATCTTACTATACTTGACTAAAAAAGAAATCCGGTGATCTGAAGTACCACAGAAAATCTAAACTGCTGTGGTCCATAGGACAGTCATTTTAAGTTAAGCTTGCAAATTTTTGAGAAACTGTCCTGATAACTTGGAGATATTTTTGAGCATGGCTGTAATATCATGCAAGAGCTTTTTGAAGTTGTGTTGTGATTTTTGGTGTACAAAAATAAAGGTTTTTAGGCTATACTTCTGGAGCGTGGACATAACCTGGTTTATGTCATCCGCTAGGCTAAACTTAAATAACGATTAGGAAACTGTATGTAAGTCTTGTGGTTAAGATCCCTGTTAGAATATTAATAAAAAAATCTCTGTATGAATCTGTTTGCTGCTGGATTTCTCAATCCTGAAAAAATCCTAGGTTTCCTTTTGCATCTGCCCGCCCCACAGCGTCTGTGGGAAGTTGTGAGTTGGATAATGGACACACAGATATAGATAAGGGAGAAACACACATACAGTACAAGAAAAATGGACAGAGTTGTATATAATCTGGGTGCATAAGGGAAGCAGATAGGTGGTGAGCTGAGCTGAGCTATAAAGTCCCACAGATGCTTATTAAGCAGGTGCACAGACATGCGTAGTGTATCGGATGATGGTGGTAAAAGAGTTTGACAGATCTTTTAGTGTCTTCCTCTCTTCTGTGCAAATCTACCTTGGAGTGGGAAAGAGTAGCATGTTGTGCTGAGCTTTGGATTTTGTGTGGGTGGGTGTGTAATGTGTTTGTACACAAGTCCCTTACACCTTTGCTGGATTTGCAAACTGAGGTAGTTATCTACATTTTTAAAAATTTAAAATTTGTGCATCTTTAATGCCAATGTAATGCATAATCATGTACATACTTTAAAGAATTAGGATTCCAGTTGATAAAGTCACAGAAATATAATTTGGTTTTGTAAGGAGATTGTTGTATTTACTTTGTGACTTGCTATAAAGCTGTGAGGCTCTGAGGGTATTGAAGCTGATCAGCAGAGCTACAAAGTGAACAGGGCTCCTGAGAATTGGGGTGGGGAGGGGGAGAATGCTCTCCCCACACCCTGGAATTGGAAAGGATAGCATTTACATTCTTTCTAGCTTTCTAGCTGTCAGCAATTAGCTTTTCAAGTAAACATTAAAAGGATTTTTAAATATGTGAAGAGGACTATAATTATGAGAATCTTACTAACTTAGTGTGGCCTGGAAGCCACATTGTGATTGAATAATTTTATTTAGATATATTTACTTGGCTAAGTAGGTGAATGTAAAATCCAAACCTGAATACTGTAGTGAGGGCCTTCTTCCTCAGGATTGTTTTCTTTCTATTAGCTTGTAGACTTTCTCAAGTCTTGTTCTTGTTCTTAATTGTAGAAAAAAATCTTTTTCTTTTCTTAATGCTTTTTTTTAAACCACTTTAACCCTTGACCACTCCAGTATGAAGTTGAATAGAAGAATAGAGTAGCTGGCTGTGCCTGACCCAAGATTTGAAATAGGAAGAGAAGTCTTGCTTTCCAATTTTGCTTGTTCTGTTATCTTTCTAGTGCATGTTAGTGCAAGAGCAGAGGTCTGCCTTGCTTAACACTTAGAAACTTTGGCTGCATCCTGCAGGAATGTAAGACCTTTTAATGAAGCAAAAGTATCACAGAAGTTTTAGAGGTCTTAATTGGTCTGCAGCTCAAAAACCCACCATTAACGGTTGTAATTTAGAGTTGTTACCACTATTGTGAACCCTGAAAGCTGTCCCGTGTTTTCCTAGGCTTTGGATGTTATAGAGCTAGTTCGTCTCTCCGAGGCTTGTTCTAATCCTGTTGCTGATATTTTCATTGCTTGACAGAGCAGAGGAATGTCTGAGGCCGCAGCAGGGGGCTGGAGAAAGCTGTTCGCCATCAATGGCAGCAGGAATTGAGCTGTGACTGGGGAAAGGCTGCTGCACTCCCCTCCGTTTGAAAAGAAGTGGCTAGAGCCCAGCAGATTTTCCTGCCCAGGATGAGGAAGAGTAATTTACACATGGCCCAGCATACTTGTGTCATGGTGTGGGAAGAGATGAAGACTGAATTTATGCAGCTTTTTTTGCTGGAGAAATTAAAAGCCTTTCTGTAACTTTGGGCACTGAGGAGCAGGATTACATCTAACTGCTTTATACCTGAAGTGACTCTTGTCCTGCCATGCCTCTCTGATACCAGCTTTGGCTAATGGTTGCATCAAAAGGATAACGATTTTTAGTGGTGGCAAATTCTAGAAGGACTAAGAACTTAAACCACTACTTCCAATGTGATGGCTATCAAAGATAAAGCTCTTTGTAATCTGTTGTGGTAGTTTTTCCAGGCGGTTATCATTCTTAATTCACACTTGCATTGGAAACGTTTTCATGGTGAAAAGCTACTTTGTAGATTTGTATAGAGATATAAATCCTGAGTTTTACTTCTTGGCAAGAAAAATGCATATACTATGAGAGCTAAGTGAATTTCATTACCCCAAAGACAAATGCAGAAAAGCCTCTAAGAAGTAAGTATGTTCAGATTATATTTCTGTCAACACAATTGATTTCACACGTGACTTAAACATAAAAAATTTACTCTGTTCGTGTCTGAGGTTAAACAGTTAAAATATTATTCTGGAACATTGCAAAATACTGTGGTATGGACAAGTTATGGAAATGTAGCTGTGCATTCTTGATGTTGTTTATCCAAACATTAGTCAATGGTGTAGCCCTTTGAGATATCCTTTGCTTGAAAAGTGTTATGAATATCACTGTTAGATGTTAATGATGCCAATATTAAGTAAATTCTTTCTGTGAAAACTGAGTGGCTAATCAAAATTGAGATTATTATTTTTTTTTTTTTTTTTTTTTTTTTTTTTTGTGCCCAAAATTGTTTTTAATACTTCTTATCTGTGTCTAGCTTTCCTGGGTTCTCAGGACATTATTTTAAGAAACGGGTAGAGAAGTGTCTTGTACATGGGTATTAGTTTTGTGGCACAGTACGGATCTGACAAAGGAATTAAACTTACGAAATGTATGTAGTCATTGCAAGGGTTTTTCATGTGGGCTAAACAATATATTTTTAATACATTAGAGAGGTTTGTGGGAATACAACACAGCTAGCTGCCTTGTGTCTTGAGAGCTCCAAAGAAAGCACTGTAATTACATTCACTTCACTAATTCAGAAGAATACAACCTGTGAATTTGACTCAACAGCTTCTTTCAGACACAGATGTCACAAAAATATGTAAGTACTTGTTTTGGTGAGTTTACTAGACTTCTGGTATACATCCGAAAATGTCCATGGCATGAGAACTTTAGGATACAATTTTAATTTGCATCAGTCGGAGATAGAGGGTACCATGCACGCAGATTTATGTTGCTAAATTTAGACATAAAGCATGATATTAGCTCAAAGACCTACTTAAAATAATTTAAAAAGTGTACTTGCTTCTTGCTGTAGAGCAATATGGACAAGCTCACCTTGTGGGGACTTAGCAAGTAGCGAAACCCCTCATAATCTCAAAGGCAGTTCTCCAAATGAAATAAAGGTCTCCTGGAAGGGCATGTGTATTGCACTGAGGGTGCTGAAAGGTTGGTGGCTCTTACTGGCCAGAGCTTACAGTGGTGCAGCACAGCTTAAATTGTTAAAATATGGTCATTGTACTGAAGCAACTGATACAGGGTAGGTAAAAAGGTGTGCTGGCTTGACCCCGGCTGGACCGAAGCTGCTCTATCACTTCCCCCCTCAGCTGGACAGGGGAGAGAAAATATACTGAAAGGCTCACGGGTCGAGATAAGGATAGGGAGAGATCACTCACTAATTATAGTCATGGGCAAAATAGACTCGACTTGGGGAAAATTAATTTATTACCAAGCAAATTGGAGTAGGCTACTGAGAAATAAAACCAGATCTTAAAATGCCTTCCCCCCACCCCTCCCTTCTTCCCAGGCACAGCTTCACTCCTGATTTTCTCTCCCTCCTCCCCCCCAGCAGTGCAGGGGGATGGGGAATGGCTGCTTGTGGTCTGTTCATCAGATGCTGTTTCTACTGTTCCTTTGTCCTCAGGCAGAAGACTCTTCACATTCTTCCCCTGCCCCAGTGTGGGGTTCTCTCCCACAGGAGACAGTCCTCCACAAACTGGTCCAGTGTGGGTCCTTCCCACGGGCTGCAGTCCTTCAGGCACAGCCTGGTCCAGCGTGGGTCCCCTGCAGGGTCACAAGTCCTGCCAGCAAACCTGCTCCAGCGTGGGCTCCTCACTTCATGGGGCCACAGGTCCTGCCAGGAGCCTGCTCCAGTGCGGGCTTCTCACGGGGTCACAGCCTCCTTTGGGCATCCCCCTGCTCCAGTGTGGGGTCCTCCCCAGGCTGCAGGTGGATATCTGCTCCACCCTGGACCTCCATGGGCTGCAGGGGGACAGCCTGCCTCACCATGGTCTTCCCCATGGGCTGCAGGGGAATCTCTGCTCCAGCACCTGGAGCACCTCCTCCCCCTCCTTCTTCACTGACCTGGGCTCTGCAGGGTTGTGTCACTCGTGTATTCTCACTCCTCTCTCCAGCTGCTGTTGCGCAGCAGTTTTTCACCACTTCTTAAATACATTATCCCAGAGGCACTACCACCCATTGCTGCTGATGGGCTTGGCCTGGGCCAGCGGCTGGGCTGTCTTGGAGCTGGCTGGTATTGGCTCTGTCGGACATAGGGGAAGCTTCTAGCAGCTTCTCACAGAAGCCACCCCTGTAGCCCCCCTGCTGCCAAAACCTTGCCACACAATCCCCGTACGTCTCTGTTGCACTCTTTCATAAGCCTGTGAATTGAGAAGGTGGTGTGTGCTGCTAGTAGCAATTGCATTTCATTGTTTGTGCCATACTGCTTGCTTACTCTCTGAAATACAGAAGTTATTTAGGCATTATTGGGTACTTTGAATTTTGTGTAAAGGTGTAGTTGTTGAATATTGTCTGCAGGTGTCTGACACAGGTAATGGAAGTGGAAGGAGTGGCTGCCCATCAGGGCTTCAGTACTGCTTTATTCAGGGAACTGGTCCCTGTTAATGAGAAGGACCTGATGGCGACACTAAGCTGCACTTTCTGTAACACTGGCAAATCTTAATTGGTTTATACTTGTATGTGCTTCTAGCAAAAACCTGATAAGAAAACCTTTTGTAATATATTTTTCCTGTAGATTTTTACATATTTTAGCTGCTGTGTGAACTTAAACGAATTCTGTAGACATGAAACTGCATTAGCAATTGGTTGGGCACTACACTCCACAGTGTGCACCCTGTCTCCAGTAGCTGTTCCTAGTGGCACTAGGTGCTTTGCATGCATGCTGTTTCTTTTGAAGAAAACTAGAAATTAAAATAAAATGTGTCAGTTTTTTCCTAACAGTTTTCATATCGAAATAAATCTACTTGGCTTATTGGCAAGTGGATTTTATTGTAATGTGTTGTTTCACTGTTGTTTTGTGCAGATTATACCATTCTTAGGCATATAGTCTGGTCACGTAATAGTTTATTCATGACTAAAAATTATTTTGGAGAAGTGCAGAGCTACTAGCAGTTGTCACTGTCCTGAGTCTTTCTGAATGGCTTGAAATCACTATGAACTCTTGAACTGTCCCTTCTTGTTCCTCAGAATACTAACTTTATCACTTGAGAAATGAGCACAATTGGTGTGCAAAGAATACACGGTATTTCATCCTTTCAATCTCCAATTTTACTTTATATGGAAATCAAAATACCAAATTCCAAAACCTGAATATTCTCATGTGACCGCAGGGTGTAAGGGGACCTCCTTGGCTCTGGTCCCAGTCCAGGAATGTATCATTTCTTTGAGTTAGACTTTGAAAGAGGTTTTACTTTACAATTTAATTGGCTGCATACATCTCAAAAAGGATATAAACCAGTGGGTTTTTCCACCATGGAGACATAAAGGCTTGTTTCACAGAAGAGAAGGCATAAACAAACTGGTACAAGGGACTCTGTATGAACTGACCTATACTGTATACTTCAGGGGGAAAAAAAAAAAGTCAGATTTTTTTTTCTTTGGCCTTGTGGGTTTTGGCAGTGTCAAACAAAACAGTCAATGTTCTCCTAGAAAAACTAAAGAATTCTTTTATATCTTGAAAACAGATTTAAAGACACACACCCCCCCCTGGTCTTTGTGCATTGCTGCAAATGTTCAGTTTTTACTTTTGCTGGAGGTTCTTGCTTAGTATGGTCACTGACATGTTTTATGTATTCTGATGACAATTTCAGATCTGGGGCAGCAACCAGCTGCTTTGAAATCAAAGGCCACTGACAATTAGAGAAAAAAAAAAAGACAAAAAAATTCAAAATGTTTTGAGTGGTAAACCCTTTGTTTTGGAGGCTTTTTCTTTTTTTTTTTTGATAACTGAAAATGATCTAATTAGTGTCTGTAGTTGGATCCAAAAGCCTTTTGCTGACGTATATATGCAGACCCCTTTCATCAGCACCTGTGTGCTTAAGATCTTGGTAGTAGTTATTTAGCAGTAAGGAGCCAGACATTGCAAGGAAGGTGGATAAGCCTTTTAGTTCTTTGAATCTTGTTTTGCCAGTTGTTTGTTCATTCCTTCAATATTTGTGGCTTATCTTCAATTTTAATCTTACTTTACTGTTTTGACCTTCCTTCTTTGTAATCTGTGGCTTTTAATGTCTAAAAGGTCCTAAATATTTGATCAAAATAAGACCTAATTCCCCTTCTGAAGAGAATAAATCACTTTAAAAGTGACAGAAAGAGAACCCATATGCTGGCAAAATGTGGTGTGAGGGGAGAGATACAGCATGTAAGCATACACAATCAATTACGGAAACTTGGCACTAATGTTCCCTCTGCTCCCTACTTAGCCACTTTCAGGCTTGTAGTGCAACTTAGGTAGTTTCCATTAATCTATTTAACGTTAAGAGCTCTGGGCGCAGAACTTTTGCATGTGCATTCTCTTAAAATCTAATTTTCTCCCAGTTTCCTCTGTTCTGGTTTCTCCTGTTTCTTGTTCAGGTGTACTTGGTGTGTTTCATTCAGTTAGCCAGCTGCGTCAAGACTACTTCCTTCGTTATTTTGAGTGGAGAACAGGGATATAAGTTAGTGTCTCTCTTCTGTGTCATAATTGCAAGTAGCATGTAGTAATAATGTGTATCCTTCCTAATACTGTTTTAGCAAAGTCTTTCTGCTATCCACATTTATGACAAATTCTCTTTTGTGAAAAGCTGATGGTGAAACTACCACATTTGTATTACTTGGACTGGGGGGGCTGGGGGCTAGAGGATAATTTTGTTACTGCTTTGAAGATGTCAAATTCTGTAAAAGTGATAAACAACCTTCATCCTAAGGCAGAGTTAATCACTGATGAAAGGAGGTGGCAGATATGGGTAACATCATGGCAAAATAGTTTAAAATGATCACTGTTCTCCCTTTTTACAAAATCTGAGATCTCATTTTCAAGCAATTCCTGACCGATTAACTCCTGTAAACTTTGTTTAATCCTATCTAAATATTTTCTGGTAAGGTGTTTAAAATACTATTTAAACACAGGGTATCATTTAAAGCTGATTTAAAAAAAATGCTAAATATTTATAGTATTGCCTACTTTAAAAACAACATTTATATTAATACATAACTAAATACTCTGGCAATACAAGCCTGACATTTAAAAGAAATTCATAGCAATAGGGGGAAGTGGCTAGATAAGCACTGGAAGTAGAGTTTAAGCAATCAGCTGGATTCTGACAGAAATCAGGCTTTATGCTAGTGCAAGAAAAAGTCACTTCAGTGAAAGTTCAGTAGATACTTCATGCAACCTTAAATATTAATAAGGAACAGAAAAATTGGGGCAACTGTATGTTCTGCTCCAGTCTGTAAATTAAGAAGCGTGTGTGAGAAGCGGAGATCATAGGACCTTGTGATCAAGGCTGTTCAGCTCACCAGCTATGGAGACTTTTGTTCAACAGATAGATCTTAAATGTGCAGAACATGGTAAACTTGTAAGTCAAGAGCATTTAATGTCTATTGTTTAAAAAAAAAAACAAACCAAAAAACCCCAACAACCAAAACCCACCCAAATAACTTTTCCATGTGTTTACAGCATTCAAATTAATTCTCTGGAAAAGCAGCTTGACACCGATATTAAGTAATTTTACATAAAAAAATATTTCTTTCTAATGTAATAACATGTAAAAAGCAATACAAGTGGGTTTTAAGCAGTACAATTGCCTGATGATATATGTAATATATCTTTCGTGGTTCAAAAATTAAGGTTTTGTGTAGTGATTACAGGGTATCATCTTGAAAATTATCAGCCTGGCTTTTGGGGGGAAGGTTTATAAAAATAAAATAATTATTTTTAGAACAATTAGGGATGGGATGATACAATAAAACTCTGTTTTCTTGTTCTTCAGAGTAATAGGATTAATAGATTGTGGGGTTTGGTGTTGTGGGTTTTTTTGTGTGTGGTTTTTTTTTGTTTTTTTTTTGTTTTTTTTTCTCTCCTCTTTGATCTGATTAACTACTGAAAGGCTGCCACCTGACAAAATCCTGATTTAAAAGTTCTGGTGACCTAATTTTTTTAGTTTCAAGTACAGCACTTCTATGGAAAACAAGTCTGATGGAATTTTAGTGAGTAACTAGTATAATACACATTAAGATCAGTTGCAAGTAAAATTTTATTATGTAAAAATGGAACAAAAAGGATCTGTTGCGTGTGCAGACACATTACTGTTTTGGAAGGAATTATTTATTAACTTAAAGATGAGGGAAAAAAACAGGTCTGTGTCTGCGTTATGGGAATGTGCTTTTAATATTCTTGGACAACTTAACAAGAATTGTTGGTGTTGGAGCTGCAAAGACTGAATAAACTTCCTGAGAGGAAGCAATTGTAAAATATTGAGGAAGTTATTAGGAAATGCAAACTTCTGCTCCTTTCTGCTAACTGTATGAAGTGTTCAGGCTTCAATAGCACCAACCTGCATGCCATAGAGCTTGAAAAAAATGGACTTGTTCTTCAGTAATACGAAACTTTTGTACACTAGATGTCAGAAATGTCATGTCAAGTACTGTTAAAGCTCAGGCTTTTAACAAAGTTCTTAACCACCCTGAGAAAAATGGTTCATGGCAGTTCTTTGCAGTGTGCAGTAATCTGCACTGCTGATAGAAATGGACCTAATTTTCATTATTTTTCTTGTTGATCCAATTTTTGTTTTTGAATACCAGCTTGTCAACTTCACTGTACTTCTGTCTGGGAAAAATAGGCAGAATAGGAAAAATAGACAAGGAAAGTGTAACAAGAGAGGCAGGCCTGAAAAGGGAGGCATAAGAGAAGGTGAATTTCTGTGTGTTACCATCTAGCTTGATGGGGGCCCCCCCTGGTTTTCCTTATTTGAACTTTACCATGTCTGAAAGCCTTACAGTTGCTGCTGGTATTGCGCTTTCTCTAGTAACACTTTTTATTAGTGGCAGTGGATTGACATAAAGGGGCTTTTTTGTTTTGTTTCCCTCCCTGCCCTGGCTCTCACCCTCCAGCCAAACCTGGTTGGTCTGATGCAGGATGGGAGTCACTGTGCTGCTCCACTGCCATTCCTGTGTGTTTTATCCTCACTAGATTAGATTGATTTAAAAAGAAAGTAATATCTTTTTCATGTGATTAAATACCCTTTATGGTGTTTTTATGGAGAACTGAAGTCTATGAGGATGAAGAAAATTTTAGATGATTAAGTGTGTTCTTTGGCTGCTATAATAGGTGTGATTGCTTTGTTTTGTCTTATTAATGTAAATCAGAACTGTCAGCAAGTATGTACATAGTCTCAGGTTGAATAATGATTGGTTAGCTAACTGCAAGCATTACAAAAGTATAAAAGCAGTCTGTTCCCCTTCCTGATGATAATGTAGATGAGGAATAGCTTTTCTGTATTTGAAAATGACTATTTTGAAACTTGAGCAAGTTTGAGTTCAGATTTTCCCTAAATCTGGTAACATATAAAAGTGTCTCCTGAATTTGAGAATGTTCTTGAGAACTGAAAAATTTGAGAAATTTCTCTAGTTTTCGGGGTGCAAAGGAAAAACATTGACTTCTAATGCATATTTTGTGGCAGTACTTTCATTATTCGGCATAGATGCTGTTAACTTCTTTTAGTAAAAGACTCCAGCAGGTTATTGAGGGAGCCGAAACATATTTTTGAAGCTTCAAAGTGCTGTATTTGTCATGTTAATTTTGTAGTCTGCTTCAGGGTTGTTCACTGCTGCCCGTTGCTGCTGCACAGACCATGCTGCTAAGAACCCTATCCAGCTGCTTCATCTTCTCTTTCTTCTCCCTAAGGCTTAGCTGGACTTTGAGACACCAGTATACAGAAGGAGCAAAATCTGTGGTGGGCCACATGAAGTAAGACTGACTATCTTTAAATGTGGTCAGAGTTAGTTTGTGGATTCTCCTCCTAGAAGTAATTCTGTAATTACTCTTTGAGAGAAGATACTGTGTCTCTGGTGCACTCGTGCTGCGAGATCTGCGTTATCCCAGAGGAATGTTGCTGTAATGGTGCTTCACAAATTGAAATTCTGTATTTGTAGCAAGGGCTTTATCCAGTATTTGCTTTGAAAACCAGAACCACTTCACAGACTGATGCTGGAAGCTGGCCGAGCTGGTGAAAGAACTTGTACTTGGTTGCTGTTCCTTTGTCACCTTCTGCCTTGGGAGGGAGAGGACAGCTGTGTTCGGTGTTTATTAAAGATTTTCTTCAAGTTCAGTTGTAAATGCAGCGAGCTGTAGATGACACTTTCAACAGGAATATGGGAGGGTGCTGCGGTTAAACCCTTACCTGAAGGAAAGGGAAGAAGCTGTCCTAGCTAGTTGCAGACTGCAGACATGCAGCCCAATTCATCAGGAAATTAAATGATCCACTTCACATCAGCACTGTATCTCCATGTACTGTACGCTTGTAATTGGCACTGCTGCTGAAAGAAGCAGTGCTGCTGTGTAACTACAAGTGTGTTTTCACAGTTTCAAAGAGAAGTATTCAGTGTTTCTATTCCTTTGTTTTATTTCTATAACACAAATCTGGGAGGAAGGAGGGAAGTAATTAATAATTCTGCAAGCAATCTCATGAATAATTCTTTCAATATATTTGTAGTAAGCATTGAAGTACTGTGTGGTTTTTTTGATGGTCTAAAAAGTTTGAGTTTGCAGCCTTTTTCCTCTTGAGAGCAGTAAATCTTCCTCCTTGATTTGATAGTTTTTGTGTTAATTTTGTGGGACCTCTTTGGAAATCATCTCTCAAATTTGCTTAAAATTTGCAAACCAGACTCAGGAGTTTCTGCAAGTAGGGACTGTGTGTACCCATATGTACATATATATGCCCATGTGCAAAATTAGTCTTGTTTACTTAAAAGCAGCTAGAAATGATGATGTGAGTATGGCTGATTGGTGGACAGAAGGATTTTGGATTTGTTATCCATCTCTGACATGCAGATAGTTTTCACTGCTCAGCTAAATTATAGTTTGAGCATGGATTTTTGGGTTCTTTTTTAGCTTTGGCCTCTCAGTGGATTTAGGTGTTTTAGCAGCTTGTAGAATGAGTTAGCGAAGTTCAATCTGTTTTTCTGTGCAGTTCCGTAGTAGCTGGCCATGCTTGCTTGAACTGAACTAATTGGGGTGTGATTAAACTGATTTACTTCTGAAGAGAATGGAAGTCTAAGTACATCATTAATGAACTCTAGAAGGTCATTTAACTTGTTTCTTTTCCTTCTTTCTCCACATTTTCCTGTTTAAACTGCAACTTTGCAGGACTTGCAATAAAGTGTGTTTGGGCAGCACCAAATTCAGCAATATCCAAACTTTTGAGACCTTCAGGCACAGTGCAACGTAAGTAGTACTTAAGCATGAGTGTGCAGGGTTTATCTTGTCCCTCTGTGGCCCTCTCCAGGGTTTAGAAAGCAATTTGATAAAGCAAAAGAACTTTGAAAGCTATTTTATTCTAGAATTAATAATGTAAGAAGTGGTGCTAGAATTTGATCCAATATTTATAGATTTCTGCTGTGCAAGAGTTTGAACAGCCTCATGAGGACAGTTTAAAATTCACATTTTTAATAATCTCTTAAAGCTGAAAGAATTGTGGAGTCCTCAAGAAGAGTTTTGAAAAGAATTTGGTTAGGAAGAGTTCTGCATGTCCCTGTACTGTTCAGTTCTTTCTGTTATCGCTGGAAGTGCTTGTTGTTGTGATCTTCAGGATTTTGCTGTTCCTGCAATATAATCCTCAGAGAAGGTAATTGTGGTGTTACAGAACAGGTGAGACTTTTAGCTGAGAACTCTTGTACTTACCAAAACCCATCTGCCCTTTCTTTAAATCCGTATCATGCATTGCTGTCTCCTCCTTAGCCTTCTTTATGGCAATTATGGGTTTTATCCAGCTGCTGTGTTAGTTTCATTGATTACAAATACTGGGCACTTCTGTCATATTGCTGGTGTGTTGATACCACTATAGTCTAAAAGTAAGAAAGTTCTAATGTGTCTCAACCATAATTGTTTCTTGAAGTGTTTTAGTTGTAGTTTTTATAAGAGCTCATATGTGCTTGTTAACGCTCTTGAGAACTTGCATAGAAAGCCTACAAATGTAATGATCAGTCTGTTTTCAGTTGAAGTATGGATTAATCTTCGTATGGATCTCTTTTTTTTGTCCAGGATTGGCTACTGTGAGAAGCCTCACCCAATCCCCAAACTGATGCTTGGGAGATAATGATGCTCTCACAATTGTAATGTGCTAAGCATTTTCCACTCAGCTCCCTGAAACACTGGTTTTTAGGGAAAGAGACTATATGTTTGCTTATAAAATTGTTACAAAGTAGAGTCCACCTACATTCTGTGTGGGGCTCAAATTCTTGTACTAATGAACGTAGGTCTGTGAAACCTGCTCAAAGAGGAGGAGGAGGGGTGCTGGGGCAGAAGGCAGTAGAGGGTCTGCTGTTGGGATTTCAACTCCTCAGCTCACCTGAGAGCCATAAGCAGGTGTGGGGACATGGGAGAGCATTCTTACTGCACTTTAATGCACAGTTTCCTTTCTGATTACCCGGTAGCTGGGGAGTTGCCATCTGTTTGGATTGAACTTGCAGTGTGTTGAGCCTAGGGTTGTAGAGTTCAAGAACTGATACCCATATCTACAGTCTGGAAAGAAAGAGAAAATCTGATGTCCAGAAGAACTCCTCAGTAAGTAAGTTGAGAAAGGCTAGCTTGTGCTAGCCAAGGTGATCAGTCAAACACTTGAGAAATTGCTGAATCACAGCAAAGACTCCGTAGGACATGCTGATCTTAATGTCAGGCATGCTTCATGAAAACACTTTGTTTCTCTTGATCCTGGCAGTGCAAACTGTTGGTCCATGCTGGTTCTGGCATCCTTACATGACTTACATATTGGCTGTATTACAGACATGAGATCTATTGGGTACTGTAACAACAGTGCCAACACTAGTCAAGCTCTAAGGAAATGGGCAGCAAACTTTTTAAGGACTATTTTTGGTAATTTTTAAGTAGAGAATGCCTGAGCATAAATGGACTTCCTCATCCACTAATGAAAGGACTGGGGTTTAATTTGACTTAGCGTATTTTCTGGTTATGCTAAATTACTTTGATGTGGCCCTTGTGGTTATGTATTGAATTTTTTTGCAGCATACTGGCTCCTCTAGCTTAAAGCCTGCATGGGCCAATGTTGTAGCAGATTTTGTTGGTAAAACCTCTGTGTGCATAAGCAAATGCACAGGAAAAAAGATTGTGATTTATTAACTGTATGTTAGTCTAATACTGGCTAAAAGTAGTTTGGGGCAGAGGTAAGTCTTAAATGAAAAGACAGATTTCAGCCTAAAGGGAAACTTTAAATGTAGGATCTAGGTGTGTTTAAACAGTCTCCAGTGGTATATGGGTAGGACTACCCGCTATGTGAGACTTCTTATACATTACCACTGTGCTTAAGGTTTGATACACATTGGATTCCCAACAGTGCTAGCATCAGTGATTTTTATGGAAGATTTTTCCATGAGCATGAGGTAGACTTTAGTAGGTTTCCAAAATTTTTACCCAAAATAGCTTCTGATCTTTACCTGTTTCATTACAAGAGTTTAGTGTGATGTTTTTCTCCAAGCTTTATGCTGTTTCTCTGGAAGCACCTCTTAATGTTTGTTGTAGTTTGTGTTTGACAGTATGAGGGATTCTCATTAGGGCCTCACGCTTTTTTTTATCTCCGTGTCAGAAAGGTCAGAGAAGGTGCCTTCTCAAAGAGTATTATCTCATCAAATGTGTATTGAGGTCCTCTGGAAACCCTTTCCCCTTTAAACATGTGTTTTGTAAAACCTCGAGCAACAGTGGTAGCTTCCTCTGAGCTATACCAAAGGCAGTTACTTTGAACTGTTTATTTACAGCATAATTCACCAACAAAAATGTGCAGAAGTGATGCAGCTTTTATCCGTCCTGCGATTCTCCTTGAAATAATGGCTTTCCTTCAGATCGTATGCGAATAGTACTCATTCATAGGTACTATTTTTAATCAACCTTATTTTGAATGGAAGTGTAGACAGTTGCTTGAATGAAGAACATGAATTATTTCCCTTTAACTCTCTTTAACAGTTTGCCACCCTCCTTGCTGTCCGAGTTCAGTTCACGTGAGACTAATTGAGAAGAATTGGTTCATCCTTTATTATTGCCAGGTGCATGATGTACAGAGAGGTCCAAGCTTGCACCTCTCTCTTGTAGGTGCTGCTAAGGGGAAGAAAACCTTAGCTTGGAGTGGTGATGGAGTACGTGCTGAGTGAAGGAATGGGTAACATGTCTAGAAGGACAGCTAGGGTTATGTAATCTGTCACTTCACAGCTTTAGGGATTATAATATAAATGTGTTTAAACTGCTGGTTATTTAAATAGGCGAGTCGAGTAATAAAGTTATACTTTTGTTGCCCAGCCACGAGTCCCAGAACTCTGTCATTATCTAAATTTGTTCCATTCTTCACAAAAAGTCCTTCTTCGTCTAGGAAAATAAAACCAAACACTCTGAACACATGTTTGGAAGAAGAAAAAAAATGGATTTTTATGTATTGCTTTAATGACTACATGGTTCATGGCTAATATGTAGCATTTCTTATTCCCTGAAGTTGCTAGCATATCTTCTAAAATCAATCTGTGGACATTGACCAAACGCAACTGCTTGCCATAATGCAAAAATTGAGGGCTATGTCAATATAAGAACTTCCTGGCAAAATGAAATGTCAGATATAAAAACTTACAAAAACTATGCAGATTCAGTGCTTTTCTTGAATTTCAGGATAGCAGTTCATAGTGTTCAAATTCTACTGGTAACCATTGACCTCAGAAGAAATTGGGTCATGTCCTTCAATAGCAGTGGCCTCGTTAAGATTGCACGATGAACAAAACAGCTGAAATCTAGGATTATCTGGGAGAGACTTTTCATTTAAGCAAAATGTTCTTATAAAAAATTAATTTAGGCTACAACTGATTAGATTTCTGTATTTTATTTAATCCTTTGATATTTAGAACTGTTAAAACAAATTTTTAATGATCTGCTAATTTGCAAACTGTTTTTTTCACTTTCAAGCCACTTCAGTAGTTTTGCAGTTATAGCAATACAAAAACACAGAGAGAGGACAGTGTGAGTATAAAAGTGCTGTCTGTGGCTTGCTGTATCTATCTCCGAGTCACAATTCAAACTTTAATGCAAATTTTGTAATTCGTAACTGTTTTAGTGGAATGGGTAATCCATCCATGGAGGATGACTGCTAAAGCTTGTATAGGGAGTGTCTGTTACTGCTTCATCTGTTGTTTTTGAGGATGGCGGATCACGATGCCCGAGTCGATGGAATAGCATTGTTGCTGTCTTTGTTCATTGCTTTTTATTTGTTGCATTAGGATTCTGAAATCTCCAAGGCTTGAAAAGAACTTGCATGATAGAGATTTTGGATGAGTTTTTGAGGTCAGCTTAAACGTGATAATATTTGCTATGATTTCAATTTATTGAATTATTACAATAAAAATGTTTACTTTATAAAGCATTTATTTAAATGAAGGGGGGGTGTGTGTGGAACCCCAACCCTGATGTTCAGAACTCTTACATCAAGGTCATAAAGAATCTCATCCTTTTTCGCAGTCTGGTGTATACTCATTCAAACGGGGAGGGGAAATGGTGTCATAGCGGAAGGGATTTTTGTTAATCTAGCTTGTTGCTATGCTTTTGCGCTATAGAGCTGTATTAATTATTGACAAGACTAGCCTGATCCAAAGTCTGAGGCATTAATTTACCCCATAGCCTGCTGTGAGTAGGGGAAAAAAAACAAAACAAGATTCTTTCTGTATATGTGAACCATATTTGTAAAGCCAGAAACACTGTTTGATGTAGTATTTTGCATAAAATAGGTCAGGGTGGTAGGCTAAACATATGATGAAGTGGTGTGTTCGTACTGAAGTTCAGCTACAAATGTAGGTTTTCTTTTAAACAAAAACTTTCATTCTGGAAATAGTGGTAAAGCTCTGCACATAGAAGTGACTTTCATAGTTTCTGGTGTTTAGGTAGGAGACGAAATTTGTGTTTCTGTGGCTCCATTTGTTCATATGTTCTCAGTGTCGTGCCTCTGGCAGAGAACTCCTTTGTGATTACTGAAGAGCCATCTTCATGGTTGACATAGCCATTTTGCATAAAATAGGGTGAAGTTTAGAGAACCTACTGCAGAGTAGATTTGAAATTAAATTATATATTGGTTATTAGTAAATTGTTGAAGTAGCACTCAAATTTTGAGTGATCAGCAGTCAAAGTTATGGTAGTTTAGTATTTTGAGTCTTGGGTTTCAAGAGAAATGTTTAATTATGTTTTGAAGGTGGTATTACCTTGCTTTTTTTCCCTGTTCAGCTGTACTATGTTCCAGAGTCTCAGTAGTTTTAAAACGCTTAATTTGCATCACTGAATCGGTTATCCTCTCATTGACTTTTTAATTTACTTCCCACCCCAACTTCTAGATTCATTGCTAATGTGGCCCTTCATTTTAGATAAAAACTTGCCACCAGTACAGGGTACAAAATAAAGTGGTTAGTTGTTTCAGTTATCTTAAGAGTTGCTACAGAACTTTCACCTGTTGTTTTTGACTAACAGCAGGGTATTTCTGTTCATATATGAATTTCAGAGAGTTCCCTTGTTTCATTTAAAATATTTCTTATCATCTAAGCCACATCTGGAAAAAAGAAAGGTGTTGGTTGTTTGTTTTTTTTTTTGTTTTTTTTGTTTTTTTTAAATAGAGGCTGTCATGAAAGCATACTCCATATTCATTAGAACTTCTTAAAGGATTTGGACAAATTAGGGGAAACTGATTTTTGGTCTTAGTGATATTCCCATTATTGAAGTTCTTTGTAAAATTAGACATGTAATGTAAAACTGGTAGGTGCCTACGGGAAGAGGCCTGCGGATTGTTGTTTGCAGATATCCAAATAGGTTCTTAGATCCTCAGACTCAAAAGGGCAGAGGACTTACCTGGTAGGAGGTGTGGTGCTCAGAACATGCTGCTGGTTGGACAGGGAATACCATAGGAAGAAGTTGGTTAGGAATGAAGATGTGATGGAAAAAAAACCCTCAATGATAAGTTTCTGCCAGTAAGTATAAAGAGGAGATGAATGGACATTGGGAACTGCTGCTGCCTCTCTTCATTGTCATAATTATGTGCTGCTCCGTGATCTGCTGAAGCGTTGGTGATGCACTTCTTAACCATGAGCTCTTTATGCTCAGTCTTCCTCCCTGGTTACATTTTTTTTCCTTGTTCCATCCTGTTTCCTAGCTCCATCCTAGCCACTTTCCTCTGGCCACATTTCTTCTTCTTCACCTAGTACCTTTCTGGACTTCCATACCCCGAGATGCATTCCACAGCGGCATGTTCCATCTGTTTTCAGAAGCTTCCGAATCTGGGTTATGAGGTATATCTTGCAGGAGTGTGCTTAAAGCAGAGCTTGAAAGCAATTCAAAATTATAATGCCTTCCTGTAATACCTGTTATGCATAAAATATCCTGTTTCTACTTACTGGTGGTTTGAAAGGTACCAGATTTCTTAGGATAAGCTCATTGATCTCCTCTCCCAGCCCCATGGATTTTGACACTGTGTAATTCATGTTCAAAACTCACCCATGACACGTACATAGCTGCCATATCATTCTGCAGAGGTAGTGATGTTATCCTACAGTTTCTTTGCCCATCTTTAACTTCTTGGTGTCCTGGGGGACTTCATAAATATCACTTCCTCCAGGAAAGCTGCTGACATGAAGCAAAAGCCATCAATAAATTATTCATATGCTGTTCATTTTCTATGTTTAGGAATGAATGCAGCTTCACTTAAAAATTCTCTTCCATGGCTGAAGTTGAGTAAAATTGCTGCATACTAAGTTATGTTTTAATTTTCAATAAATTATTTTAAATTTTTGAACTAGTGGTTTCAGAAATGGTTAAGTTACATAAAAACTCCCACGGTAATGTTAAATACTGTAGGTAGGTTCTATTTAAAAGGATTCATGGTGTGTACTTTGTAATGAGGGCTGTTTTTTAGACAGTCACATTTATGAAGCAGTAGCTTCAAATTAGGTAATTTTGAAGTTACAAGATGTCTGTTTCATTAAAGAACAAAACGAAACCTGCAAGCTAAACTCCTGAACTTCTCTAAATCCCCCAAGCCTGTGGTGTTGATTGCTTCTATCACATTTATGTCACGTTATTTTTCAAGAATGTATTTTGTATTTTCTTTGTAATTTGAAGAAAGTGTGAATTATGTTCTTTCTCTCATTTTAGCAATTATCTGTGAGGCAAAGGCATATATATGTGTATATAAATAGGTTAATTTTTTAATACTATTATGCTCCACCTTGTCTGTCTTTTTTTTTTTTTTTTTAATCTTGGACCGTGCTTCTGCATTGTTATGGAAAATAAGCACTTTTAGGTCAGAGATTATAGTTCATGAACATGTCCAACTTTATTCCACAGACACTTTATTTCAGGCACTGAAACACTGGGAAGAACACACTGTGAAGGTAAATGGGGAATTTATGTCTTTCAAAAGGCAGTTGTCACAGGTTTGTGTGGTGCAGGGGGTTTTCTTGGTAGTGGGGGAGGGGGCTGCAGGGGTGGCTCCTGTGAGAAGCTGCTGGAAGCTCCCCCGGCTCCAAAGAGTCGGACCCGCCTCTGGCCCA
>VYZV01002405.1:15359-36446 GCA_013401275.1 Pandion haliaetus | reverse complement strand
TCACTGATGGGATCGGCTTGGGCCGGAGGCGGGTCCGACTCTTTGGAGCCGGGGGACCTTCCAGCAGCTTCTCACAGGAGCCGCCTCTGCAGCCCCTTCCCCTACTACCCAAGAAAACCACGCCACACAAACCCATAACAACTAGTCACTTGGTAAAACCAGTAGCTTAGTTAAAACCAAGTTACAGAGAGAACCACGTTACACGGCGGGGATTGAAGTTCTGGAACCTGCTGCCACAGGAAGATAGAGGCAGACAGTAAATTCAGAAAGGGGTTAGGTGTGTTGATGAGTGACAGGCCAATAATGGGACAGTAGAAGTCTTAAGCAGGGATTTACCCCCTACAATTTCTATGGAACAGCTGTAGGTACTGGAGGAGTACAAGGGGCATGGGTTATAGAGAATGGTCAGGCTTTGGTGTTTTCACATAAAAAAAAAAAGATGCTGCTGCTGTTGCTGGAAACTGACCAGTAGGTCTTGCTTGGTGTGGTATTATGTATGTGTTCTTAACAAAAGTGGAGACAACTCTAGGAAATGCATCCTACTTAAATAAAAATAAAGCTTCCAGCTGGTTGTCATGCATTTCTCTGCTTTTTTATGATACTGCTTCTACACCTCTCCATTCATGGAGTCTTATATTTTGCAAATCCTGGAGCTATTGTGACACACTGTGCAGGTTCTTTGCTGCAAGGAATGTTTTTTATTAGTAGACTGCTGCACCATATCAGTTAGAAAACAGGAGCGTCGTTTCATGACTGGAAATGTGAACTGTTGATATGCTACCAGGTTTACAATCTTTTTACGTTCAGTAGCTGTTAACCGACAATTACAGGATTTATATATGACTGTTTCCTAAAAAAAATTCAAAGAAGCCTGTCTCTCTACAATGTAGGGTGTTCTGTGATGGCAAATAGATCCTTGAGAATCTTCCAGTGGTGGGGAGTTTTCCACACTTGTTGGTCATCCAGTCAAGTGGTCAGTTACTTGTCTTAAAAAGATGGTGTCTCTAACTAACGCTTGTGGACAGAGGCAACACAAGGAATTGAAATACATTCTAAATGTTTTATGACATTATTCTGTGCAAATTACTGCTTTTGATTTGCCTCCTGATTTCCTTAGTGGAAGTTAGGTCTTCTGGAGGGACTTTCTACATTGCTTGCTTTTGTAGGCTTCTGCTGTAGTCATCTTTTCAGTTTGTCAGTTTGGCCTATGCTGTAGGTGTTGGATGTGAATATAGATTTCTAATAAGCTCTTACCTGTGTCAATGGCAGAATTCATAGTTCACTTTAAATTTGTGTGATGCTCTGACTGCAGAGGGAGTTAAGTCACATGCTTTCATGTTTGTACTGGCAGCACTGGAGTATGTGGCGCTTAGGGACATGGTTTAGTTGTGGACTTGGCAGTGTTTGGTTTACGGTTGGACACGATCTTAAACATCTTTTCCAACCTAAATGATTCTGTGATTGCTCAGGACTTGAGTTTTCTTGAGCATTAGCAGAATAATGCTGGTATTCTCAAAGTTAATATAGGAGAGATGTGGAATGTGTTTGCCATGTTTTTAATTAAAAATGTTGAAACCTGTGTTTGTCTTAATTGCAAATAAACCTTTTATTTTGTGCCCTTTTTCTAAAGTCACCAAAGTCTCTGCCAAATGGATCCGAGAACTCCCATCTATAAGGAATAAGAAATTCATTAGCAAAAGCTATAAAATGAGTAAGGTTATCAACTGAAGTTAGTGGAATCACCTCTCTTGCCAGCAGACTGCATGTTTCCTTAGGTTGAAGTGCCTAACATTTTTTTCTTAGGAGACGAGAAGGTGTGGCAGTTGTGTTGAATGTGTATCGCAGGAGATTGACGTGTAGGTCTGAAATGATGCTGTTTCATCTGAACCTTTCAGGCTTGAAGCAGTGCTTAGTATACAGTGTCTTTAAAAGCCTGAGATAAATTTCAAGTGATTGGTAGTAATAATATGGTGGATTTGAAATGGAGCTTCTAAATCTAGACTAGGATGAAAGGGGAGTTGATTTTTGGAAGTTTCTTGTGTTTATTGTGCTACATACACCAATGCTTTACAAAGTAACTGAATGATAGGCAGTGCATTACTGCTTGCACACACTGCAGCTGTAAATCATCTGAAGCTCAGCACATGCTATTTTACAAGGGAGAAAATGTGAGTCTGAATGTCAGAATTACCCGTTGTCTAACCTTACTGAAATACCACCTTAGGTATTGGTGTGGTCTCCTTCATCTCCTTTTCAGGAAAACCAAGTAACATGCCTTTTTTTCAAAGCAATGTATAAGAATTGCAATTAAGGCTTGGTTTGTGTCAGATATGGTCCTGAATACACACACATCACATCTCTGCCAAAGAGCTTATGGTTTACTTTTAAATATGGAAAGGATAGGACATGGGAAAGGCATTGAAGTTGTATAGCAGAGTTTTAGTGTAGGCTAAACCCCAAAATATTTTCCTTTTATATTTAGAAAAAAGCCAATGTTTTTGTGGGATGAGTAAACATCTGGATGTTCTGTCTTTGCTGTTGCAGCTTCACAGAAGCATTTGTTGCTTTTATTTACATTTTCCCTGAAGACACAAATTAAAATGAAAAAACCACAAACTTCGAACCATTTCTGTGCTGCATATTGCATATTGGAGCGCTGCTCTTGAAGAGCTAGTTATTAGGCTTTTGTGAATTCTTTTCTTGCAGGAACAAAAGAATGGGAAAGTCTGAAATGCATGCGAGAAAGTTGGAGCTGTATGCGACTTCCCTGTACTTCTGAGAAAAGAAATAGACTTGTGGGATTGGCAGTGTACTTTCAGTATCAAACACATTCTGGTGTGGGACAGTATTCTAGTCCACTTAAAGGGCAAAGCAACATACTGAAGTGGTTCAAATGATAGAAAAGGAGTTACAAGTTAAATGGAGTTTTTAAGTTTTGGGTTGGTTTGGGGGACTCTTATGCAAGCATATCTTTCAGGTGCTCACTTAGCTGAGTTTAGAGAACAGGTTTTATGTCCTGGGGAAGGAAAGCTTGGCTTTGGAAACAGCTGAAAATGTGACATCCAGCAATGTCTTTCTATCTGATACTGGATTAATTTTTCAGCCGCAGCATTGCAAAGCTGCTTTATTTTGCAAAATGCTCAGCCTTCAAAAATACTTATTTCCTGAATGTGGAAAACTAATGCTGTTTGTATTAGTGATCCCTGTCTTTCGAGATAGCTTGCGTGTTTGGTTCACTTTTGATTTTGTTACAGTTGGTTAAATAATAGCTTCAGCTTTTTCAGTGAGACTTTTTTTAAAAGGCAAAATAGCATCCTGAGGAAATGAGCAGCTCACAGTAGCCTTCAGTTTGCATCTATGAGTTAAGAAATAGCTTTCCTTTGAGTGTGTTCTGGCATTGTTAATCCAGATCTGGAAGTTCTCTTTTGTATATGGTTAAAATTCTATTACTGTTCTGTGGAGGGTGGAAGTAAAGTGTCCAAAACACCATTATGGGAACTCCTACCAACAAAAGGTTACTGCTGATATCTCCTAATCTGTATGTTCTTTCATTTTTTGAAATTGCACAGCTTAATCCCATTTAAATAGTATTTTATAAAGTTATAAAAACCTGTTGAACTTGCTAGGTAATCATTATGAATGTTTGTAACTTCAAATGGAAAACTCTAAACTTTATCTTTTCTTCAAGAATGTTTTCTTACTGTTTATGTTTTAATCTCAGTCTCTTTCCCAGAGCTTTTTATAAAACAAACAAACAAACAAAAACGGAAAGGCAAACCTAGTTACTTCATTTGGATCATCTTAATAATTTCCTTTGGTCTCTTTTCACCTGTTAGTGGTCTACTGTTTTTCCAGAGTGTAAAACTACATATGAAAAGCTAGTAGGTGTCTTTTTGGATAGTTATGGCCATTAATATATGGATTGTTGAAAGAAGAAGGTAGGCTTGCTTACTTATGTCTCATGTGTTTGACACTTCTGTTTTCCGAGCCACCTTCTCTTACCTTTGTCTTTGATCACAGTTGAAGACAGACTGAGGCAGTTGCAATGTTCCAGCTGTTGCTTGTGCTGCATACCTTCAAATCTGGTCCATTTGATCTGGACTGTGAAAATATGGTGAAAGAGGAACAGATAAATTAACCAGATGAAGCAGGTGAAGTGGAAAAACTAATACAAGTGAACATGGACATTTTAGGTTGGTAGCTGCAGGAAGGCAACTGTGTCAACAATGAACACAAGTGCTGCCTCTCTTTACAGCCTCCTCTATTTCTGCTTACACCTTGGACAAAAAGGAGTTTATTGTCCAGCATTAGGAAGGGAAGATTGATTATTTTAAACAGCTTAAAGTAGTAGCCTTTTCTAATAGTAATTGGGATACATCTCACAAGTTTACATTATAACTTACTGGCTCTGGTACATGCTGAGACAACTCTCGGCTATGAAGAATGGGGGAGAGCAAAAACTGGTTCTAAAATGAAATGATTTTGTGGATACTTTGATTTCATACAGCAAACTTTGGTCTTAGCACCTTTACTATCCGAATGCATCCTGTTCATGTTGTGGACCTTTGTTTCCTTTCTTGGAGGTGGAGTACTGCTCTGAACTGTGCCAGTTTTCATATGGAGGACTGCATCTTTTTTAGAGCATATGATTTTGGGTTTCCTTTGACATTTTCTAAAATTCTGAGTAAGATGGTTTCAATTTTGATTACTGCCTGCAGGTTGAGAGAGAGAGGAATTTGGTAAACTAATTAAATATTTTGCCCTGTTTTGACACTATTCTCTCTCTCCTTGTTATTTTAGTCTTGCCTTTCTCAAAAATACGATTACTTCTGGGAGACCTGCCTGGCAAGCGGTAATGAGAGCCACTGCCTGAAGATAGCTGGGGTATTTCTGTTGCCTTGAGTGTTTTGGGAAGTGCGTGACTGTATAACCCCCTTTCCCATATGTTTTTCAGCTTATAAGAGTACAAAAAAAAGTAGTAAACCAACATCAATCTGGTCAAGGCATAGTATACAGACATTTTAGGTGGCCCTGTGTCTGTAACAGTGAGTTGATTTGTTTTTAAGCCCCACAGTTGGGGCGTGAGAGAGTCACTTATGATAATCTTTTTTTTCCCCAGAAGAGCTGTTTTGCAGAAATATGAGTGTTTTCCACAAAGGATGCATCCTATTGTGTTGTATTGCTGTATTGTGCTTTTGGCTTGTGAAGTGGTTGAAGGAAGATGGAAGAGCTTCCTGATTATTTCAGCACTTGCACTGATTCCGTAAATGACTCAAATTTAAAAAGATTGCTTTATTTTCCATTGATCATTATCTCTGTAAGAGGGCAGGATGTTACTGACTTACAGGAGTCTGTACTTAAAAACTAGCAAAAAGGAGAATAGGGGTTGCAGAAGCAAGTCATAATGTGGCAGTGGTGCACCTTCACAGGCATGTGATTGAATGTGAACAGGAACTCTCCTGACAAGGATTCTGTTGCACACAGAAGAGTAGGAAGTTTATGTTTTCCCAAGAAGAGAAATTCCTATGACAGATTTCTTTTTTCCCTCTTTGCAGCTTGCAGTTGCTAGAACTGCGGCATTCACTTGTGAGGTTTGGGTCTCTTTGGGGAACACGTTGAGTTTGTTTCATCTAATGTTGCTTCGAGAAATGTTGAAATCGCTTTACGTTGCTTAAAATGAGGAGCACAGAAAATCTGGAGACTTGTACTTCATCTTGGGTGTGCTGTCCTGGTCCTAATGGAGAATCTGAAACCTTGGAGGAGTTGGTTTTGTTTAGTTCTAAGGGAATTTGCTTTCTGAATGTCAACTGCTGTTCTGCTTTGTGCAAGTGACGAAGAGATGTCTGCCATGGAGATCTGTGGTACAACTGCCGGGGTGGGGGGAACCCACAATCCTGCCCTTCCTCTAGTAGGAAGGGGATGCTTCCTTGTGAGTACCTTGTTCTGTGAGTAAGTGCAGACAGCTGCAGAGAGTATCTAGTAATAGTTACGTACATCAGCCTTTCATGAGGATCTTCTGCAGATTGCCTTCCAGATGCAGCCATGGGAAGTAGGACTGGGCCTGCTTCTGCTTGAGGCTGGTGAATTTGATTTCCCTTAAAAGCTGCCAGGATTTCATTAAGTGGAGTTGTGGAGAATGAAAGGATGAAGGGATTAATTTTTCTTGCATTTCTTTGCTCTTCCTTCTAAATAATTTTTGGGCCAACCTCCCCAAAGACCATTAGTGTTAATAAACTGGCACTTGCTTTTTATTGCAGTTCTGAGAATTTCACTTTCTTGGTTTTAATGTTTTGTAAGAGAAACTCTTTGGCTGTACTCAATCAGAGGATGCATGTTACCACCTTCCCTGCTTACCATTATAAAGCTATTAAATGTTATATTTTACAGGTGACTGGTCAAAAAGAAGTCCTAGAGTTCTCCATGCTGTACAGTTACAATACTATGCAATCATCTAAGTTTTTATTGAAGTAGAAACATTTTTTCTTATTCTGATAGATAGCTGCCAAAGTTTTACCTCACTTCTCTACCTGTGTAACTTATAAGATTATGAACAATGAACAATAAGATTCTTTTTAAGAGAATAGGTTTACTACCTATTTGATTTCCAAGGTGTTGGTTACACACACATGTTGTACTAAAACAATGTGCAGTAAGACAATTCAACACGTGAATATGAACTCATTATATATCTGGTTTACATGGGTTTATTCTAAAGCTTTATGTAAGTGTTTTTTTAGTACAGGCAGTTCTATTGATAACTGTTTCTTGAGTGTTTGAATGCAGTCGTGGCATTGCAAACTGATCTGTAACTTTCTGGTGAGCTAAACTGTACTTACGTTTTCACCGATATCCTTCACTACTTCCCTCGCGGACAAGTTTCTTCAGAGATGTGAAAATTGTGGTTTCAAAAGTATAATTTTTTTTTTTTAAATAACGTGTGCATATATGTGTATGTATCTTCCTGAAATAAAGCTCAGATTATTATTTCTTTCTTTTTCGAGTTGTAATGAATGAGTCACTTCTGTTTATAAGGATTTGATTGTTTACTCTGACAAACCCTTGATAGGAGACACTTGACAAGATCTCAGTAAATCAATTTGTTCAGGATCTATAAGCATCTCATTAGCATTTATTTGCAATGTTCATTCTAAGCTCAGCTGCAGCTGTTTAACACGCTGAATCTCTCAAAGATTTCCAGGATTGTAAGCATATGTTTTGAGATTGTGCTTTAAGTGGAGGAGTTCTGTGGGCTTTTTTCTTCTTTTCATTGCTGCTGTTAACAAAGATCTTTTTGAATGGAATTGGAGGCTATGTGTCTATAATCTTACCCATTTTTGACTGCTGAAAGCTTAGCTGGAAAAAACATTACTGCTGGAGTGGCGTGACTGAAAAACTATTCTTCTTCCTGTCATTCTTTTTATTTCACCATTGCTGTGAGGACAACACTCACATTTTAGCTGTAGTTTCTGAAATGATAGTTAAAAGGAATCATAACGCTTTTACTTTCAACAAATCCCACGCGGAGACGAGTGATGTCATTGTCTTTGGGACTTGCAGCACAATGCATCTGGAATTTACATGGCACAGGCTGCAAGTCAAATGATAATGCTTTATTTCAGATTGACTGATGTGTCTTGTAACATAAAAGGAGGCCAGGACTACCTGCAGCTCCCAGTGATGGATTTTCAATACAAATCTCATAATAGTCTATTTTAAAGAAGCGTAGTGGAAAACTAGTTGAATACCAACATCTCAAAAGGTAACTAGTAGCCGAAGTTATATCTCCAAGATTTTTACGAGGTTATGTTATTTTTTTTTTTTTTTATTTTCATGTCACAGACTAGACTGTAGGGAAGGAGAAAACAAAAATGGAAGCTTTTTCAGAGAGCGACTGGGTAATTCAAATACTACCCACCACAGACTGGAGCCAGAGGATGCTCTGTACATGGCAGTTACTGATCAGCATGCCTGTACGCGTGTTCTTCATTAAAACTGCATTGTAACTTTTGTGAATACCAGTTTTTAGGAACGTACGCGTGTGTATAAAATGGTTCTTTTTCCCACTCCTGCCATAGCAAATGAAAATGCCTTACTGGCAAAGCAAAAGCTGATATTTTGACACTTACCCTTAATATTTAAATTCCTCTGACTTCCTGCAACTCAGCTCACCTCAGTTCAGATAACCTGCCTTTTATTTTTTTTGTTTTCGTGTGATGGAAGAACAACTGCAAGGCTTGGTTCGGCTTAAGCGGGCATTTGTGTGACCCCCTCTGCATCTACCCCTCTTGGGGGGTCTTCCCCCCTCTCAATCAGCCCGCCCTTCTGAGAGTGACCATGGCGCATCCGCATCCCTGCGCCGCTGGTGTAACCATGGAAACAGCCGGGGGGGGGGGGGGGAATTCCCAGGACGCCCCATCCCCCTCTCCTGCCCCACCGGCCTTGGGGGCTGCCTCTGGGCAAGCTGCCCTGGGCCTTGGAAGGCTTCCCAGCAAAGTGATTCCGTTGACCTCTAGGTACAGGCAAAAAATGGGCCGGCAGTGCTGCCTACCTGATGAGTGGGGGGTAGGCTGGGTGGCACAGCGGGCTGGAAAGCTTGCCTTAAGCTTTCCGGCTTGCTTTCGTATCTCGCGAGCAGTTTGGCTAGGATACTCCAAATTAAATCAAAAGAAGTCGTGGGACAATAAGCTGTAGTAATTCTTTAAGAAAAAGATCTTAATGATGTCTCTGAATGGAGCTGTTTGAACAACCTAGATTGTGTCAGTCAGCCCTAGTGTACCAACTTTTTTTGGTGAGTGTATCAGAATAGAAGGCATCATCAGATACGTGTACCTGAGTTAAAAAAGGCTGTTTGATTGCAGAAGCTAGGGGAACTTGCCCGCATCTGTAGAAACAGTTTCCAAAAAAATTGTTCTTTTTTGCAGGAAATGGGGATCACATTTTTTCACTGTAATCAGTACATGATCTGCTGAAGTACAAGTAGTCTGCAGTCCAGCAAGCTTTTAAAATATTATTTTCTAAGTTCCCTTCCTTATATGGCATCAGAAATACCATTGCTCATTCCAGCTGTTTACTTGTAGATTTCTAGTACTCTGGATATCTGGCTAGGATATCAAGCTAGGGTTGACCTAGGTTGACCAGTAGTTCAGTGAAAAATTGATAGTATATTTTCAGCTTAGATTCATAATGGATCAGTGATATGGGGAGAGTCAAAATAGCACCTGTACAAAATGTTTCTTATGGAAAAAATGTATTTATGGCTGAACCGATTATGCTGAAAAAAAGGTCTAGTAAGAAACTTGTGATCTAGAGACATAATTGCAGGACAGGATGAAAGCTGAATCTTAATGTACAGCTTTGGAGTGATGAGGAAAACTTTTATGACAGATTTTGTTAATACTCCTTCTCCTGTAGTGTAACACAAAACAGAACACAGCTTGGAACAGGTGCAAAAATCCAAGGTCGTACTTAAAAAAGATTGAACCAAGGAGGCAGCATAGCTATGAACACAAAGTTCACAAACACAAGTTTGTAAGCACGTGTGGAGTTCTGGAGAGTTTTGAAAGACAGGTGTTCATTTCTTGAACTTAATCTTTAAATAAAAATAAAAAAAGCATGCCACTAACCACAAGGAAAGGCCATGTTTGAGAGATCACTTGTCCATGCCCCAGAGCCATGATCTCATTCAACCACCAGGTTAATTTTTAAAAGCCTCCACAAAACTCAGAGTGCTATGCCCGGTTGTTCTTGTGTCACTTGCCCGAGTCCTTAACCGTTTGGATCTTCGTGGCAGGCAGCCAGCAGCATCCCTCTGCCAGCCGTGAGCCTGCCCGTATTCCTGTCTGACCTCCTGCATTGCCTGGCAATCTTGCTCTGTTGCCTGGCATTAGCCGAGGGTTTTTTCGATTCTGTATGTTAATTTTTTAAACTTTAGATCATGACTGTAGGGAGAATGATCTTCAGATTTGCTTTGCAAATAGTAGCATACCTTCTTTGCGGTGATAAACTCCAGTGCCTCTTCTACTTTGCTGTTTTGTACCAGTGTTGTCTTTTGTGTATTAAACTACCCACTTCTTATAAGTCTAGTTGCTACCTGTGAAATACTAGAAAGTAGATTTGCTCCAACACCACACACAGATGACAGAAGGGTGGCCAAATACAGCTGTGGTACTAGGTTAAGGTAAGCCTAGGAAAAGTTTTCTGTCTTGACACTGATAGCACAAAGATGAACTGACAAGCAGGTGACTGAAAATGCAGCTTGTTTTATTTCAAATTTAATTTACACTTAAACTTCAAAATAGTGTAGTGTAGGCTGGTGGTATACTGTAATTGTAGCTTGAAATAATATCCTTTTTCTTAAGCCCCTTTGACTACACTGAAAAATCTGTCTGTCTTCAGTAGCTCCACCTATCTCATTTTTTCAAGGTTATGGGTAAGCTGGAAGGAGGAGCCGGGTGACAAGGGGGGGAGTCTGCAGTGAATAAAATAGACACTTATTTTTTGTGTGTGTGGTTGCTGAAGGTGAGGGTCTGTGGTAGTTCTTAATAATCCTTGGTGAGTTCAGCTTAACCTTGAATTGGATAGTGGGGAAAGAGCTCCCATTTCCCATCTGATCACTTAATGAAGACTCAGTTATATTTTTGGCATAGCATTTAGAGAATGATCTATGAGTTGCATGCAAAATTAATGATATTTAATTTAATTGATGAGATATCACAGACACCTTAGTCTAATAATAAGTTTTGACTATGTTAATACTGATTTCTTCCCTGTGAACTAAAAGCGAGTTATGCAGACTTAATGGGCTGCTCCTGTAATGTTCTCAGCTTGCTGTTTGGATGTGAACTTTGCGTCTGATATGCTTTTTGGTTTGGTGGGGTGGTTGTTAGTCACCAGCCATTTAGGCATTCGGTTTTGGTACAGAAAGAACTTTTGACAGCCAGTCCTTTGTACTGCAGACCTGGGAAGTGGCACCGCAGGTTTCCCCAGCCATTACGCTTACCTGGAGTCCCAGTCAAGTGGTAAACCTTCAGATTAACTGGTGTTTTCTAGTTTGTTTGTATATTTGGTTTTAGACACACTCATCTCTTGAAAAATTGACTCAGATCCGTGTGAGCAATGCTAACTGCTCGCCAAAAGATGCTCTCCTTCCAGTGTTGTCCTTGCCCCTTTGTTTTTGTTGTGCTTTGTGGTTGTGAGACCTTGCTTTGCCTTGCTTTTTTTTCACTTGCCTGTTCCAGACAGAGCTCTCATCAGACAGTGTCCTTTTATGTTTTGTGGTCTTTTTCCATCATGTGGTCCTGCAGTGTAGCCCCAGATTTTCTAAAACCTCTAGATAATTACAGTGCCTGAGGAGATCTTTCTGATTAAATACATTCTGGTAAAAATAGTTCACCTAGATTACCAACTTAAAATAGAAAGTGCTAGTATCCAGGGTTACCTTTTTCTTTGTGTATTTAAACAGTTAAACTGATGAGATGAAGCCCAAGTTCATTTCCCCAAATTGCATGGGACTGGAAATATGCAAGAAATGATACCTTGTGCAAGAGATGTGCCCTTGGCCAGCACGCCACCTGCTTCATGGAACGGATTTATGAAGAGCACTCGGACTGCTTTAGCAATAATATTAATTTGAATGCTGAGGTAGATCTAATGTCATTATTGGTTAAGTCTCAAATGATCTATTGTGTGCTTTACCAAAACCCATGGATTTGTCATCTGCCCCATTGATAATGCTAGCTTAATTTTTGCTTTAGAAGTCACTACATACATACAGTTGTACAGCTACGCTGATAGGTGTATTTTTTAATATAAGAATGTATAAAAATAGGTCAGTATATAACTTGGTATAAGAAGATTTTTATATGCTTGTATTTGGGATGTCTGTATTGTGTGCAGACAGTAAAATGAAGGTGACCTAGCTCTGGGCGCTCAGATTAGATATTGTTGTATAATGTCTTATTTCTCAAGACTCCTGACACACTTCAGCCTGTGGCTCACTGAGCACCGGCCCATCTGCCTGCCCTGATTGCAGTTCCTCCCAGCAACTGAGTCATGCTGGGCACTTATGTAGGCTTTTGTTGCTGGCACAAACCCTTGCGCCAAACATTTAACAGTCTTCTCATCTCCCAACTCTTCCCTTCAGCCAAAGTGGGGAGGAAGCCTTGCATGGATTGCTGTGGCTGGATGTACTGCTCTGGGAAGGAGATACTGTTAGAACTGAAACTGTTAAGTGTGACAATGTGAATAACTTGCCCCTCCCTTTTTTGCTTTATGTTCACAAAGATGAAAACCACTTCTAATGTATACAAGCTCTGTATTTTGAAATTTTGGGAGTCAAAGTAATTACATTTTAATATTGGCTGTAAGAAATCTATGCTGCATAGAGATCCTAATGAAATATGGGCAAAGCATCTTACTTAATATTCTGTGATTCATATCCCCTCACGTGCAAGCAAGATAATAGCGCAGTAAGTGAAGGAGGACCTTAGTAGTGCATATTATTGGGGGATTCAAAGCCAGAAAAATCTAAGATAAACCGTGTTTTACAGAAACTTAACAGTTTTTCATTTAAAAAAAAGTGAACATATTAATGTTTTATTTGTATATGCAGAAGGGTGCTGTTCTTAAAGTGCATCACCTCATAGATGCTTCTTTTGGCCAGTTCCTGACTTCAGTTTGCCCGCTTCCTCTTACAGTCAGATCAATAGCAGTGGATGTTTCTGTTACGGAGCTGATACAATGATTTTACATGCTCTTGTCTGGGACTTTTTCATGGTTAACAGTGACATGAGTGCTTGGCTTTCCTGGAAAGCTGTATTCCATCCCTCTTATGACTAAAAGGAGGTGGTTCAGTAGTTCTGTTTTCTGGTTGTACTTCTTAAAAAAGCCAGCCACCAAAAATTCTAAACAAAACCCTTCTGTTTACAACACAGTATTCAACATTTTTTTTTTCCTTGGAATTTTTTATTTAAAAGCTGTAAATGACTCTACTACAAAATACAGCTTCCCATTTGTGGTAGTTGTCATGTGCTGTGAATTGACGGAAATAAAGCTTTTTTTCCCTTAAATATAACTTCTAAGTGTTAGTAGTAGACTTAACCAAGGACTGCAATCTTAATTGTCTGATTATAGTGTGATTAAAGTATGTTTGAGTTAGGAAAGTTTCTCAGGAGAAGGTTGTACAGTCTATTTACATAAAACCTCAGAACGGACAGGGAAAATGAGACTGAAGGAATTTTTAGCTTTATAATAGTGTGTGACGGTGGTCAGTGGTGGTTGCCTGTGCGGAGCAGATCTGCCCTTCAGCTGAAAATGTTTGTGGTTTTATCTTAAAGGTAGTATTTTGGTGACTGGGACAAACGACAGCAGAAATTCTTAAAGAATCTGGGAAGAGCTTTGTTGTAACACCTTTTGGAACTTGTTCTATGCTGCGATGCTTGAGCTAACGTATTTGTGTAAATTGCTTTATATTTTAATGCAGTTCTATCAACATGTATTATTAAAAATAGAAAGCTTGTTGCAGCAAGCATCAACTGTGATGCAAATGTGAAGGATATGCCAAATACCTTACCTTAATGCTAGCTAGAAAGCTAAAATAGAAGAGAAAACCAGGCCTGTCGATGTAGGTTATAGTTAAAAGGGAATGAAAAACGTCTGCAGTTGAAGGGCGTTTAGATCCTTGTGTTCCTTGCTCATGTTGGTAGTAATAATCACTGCTGTCCTTGGAGGGAGCAGTCACATCTGAGAAGTTGTAGCAGCACACTGTCCTTAAGATCTGCAGCTGGCACGTGGTGACAGCTTACTCTGTGCTTCGGTGATGGGAAGTGCAGTGCGGCTGATAGATGCGCAGTCACAAACATCTGAACCAGTTTCCAGTGCAGGTGAATGGATCAACTTCTGCAGTTTGGAGCTCACCTAGAGTCAAGAATGGATGTAAAGATGCGTTTGGGGACACGGAAGGACATTACAGTAGTTAATAGCTCTGTGTCAAGGTTGAAGTTGTCGCTGAGTCTCTTGGTCATTGGTCTCGTGTGCTCTGTGCTTAGTGCCAAAACAATGCACTTAACATCACTGGTAGTGTAAGCAAAACCATAATTACAATGTCAGCAAGCTCAACAGTCAAGTGATTGTGTTCAGATTAGGAGAGGTTATGTTACAGCCTCATGGATCCTCCAAGAATGTGTTGCTTTTTTCAAAAAGGTTTTGCAAAATCCTACTTCTGGGATGAACGGCAGGTGCAGTTTTGAGCGGTATCTGCTGAGAATCAGATCTGTCCTTCCTGTTGCCAGTTTGAATATCTAGAAGGTGTGATTTTTTTTTTTTTTTTCAGAGTGTATTGGTGTATTATGTCCCCCTCCTTGTTTCTATGTATGGTAACAGAAGGATCAAGCATGTGTAGCTTTTATGGCTGGATTCCTCAGAAAAGATCTTTCCTAATGGTGCCTTTATTGTGGCTTTATGGGCTGCTTCCTGTGATTTCTGTGCTTTTAATTCAAAGGTATTTCACCATAGCTCACTGTTGTGATATGTCAGTGTTACAGGTTTGTGTGGCGCAGGTGTTTTTTTGTAGCGGGAGAGGGGGCCGCAGGGGTGGCTCCTGTGAGAAGCTGCTGGAAGGTCCCCCGGCTCCAAGTTGGACCTGCCTCTGGCCCAGACCGACCCAGTCAGTGACGGTGACAGCGCCTCTGGGAGAAGAGATTGAAGAAAGGGGAACCGGCAGTGTGGGGGTGGGAACGTGAGAGGAACCCCTCTGCTGATACTGAGGTCAGTGAAGAAGGAGGGGGAGGAGGGGCGCCTGAGGAGGCTGATGGCCCTGCAGCCCATGGGGAGACAGCAGGTCGTCCCTCTGCAGCCCAGGGTGGGGAGCGGGGAGCGGAGGCCTCCCAAGATGGCTGTGACTCAATGGGGAAGCCCACGCTGGAGCAGTGTGTGACTGGAGAGCAGCCTGCAGAAAGGACCCGCGCCAGGGTAGTTCGGGAAGAACTGAAGCCCACGGAAAGGAACCACGTTGTAGAAGTTGGTGAAGGACTGTCTCTTGGGGGAGGGACCCCACAGTGGAGCAGGGGACGAGTGGGGAGTCCTCCCCCTGAGGAGGAAGGAGCGGCAGAGACAAGGTGTGGCGAGCTGACTCAACCCCCATCCCCTGTTCCCCTGTGCCACTGGGGGGAGGAGGGAGAGAGAACCGGGAATGGAGCTGAACCGGGAAGGTGGGAGGAGTCGGGGGGAGGTGTTCTGAGGTTTGGTTTCCCTTCCTAATACCCTTGTTTTTTATTTGATTTGTAGTCAATTACATTGCTTTTGTTTCTTCCCCAAGTTGAGCCTGTCTTTTGCCCATGACCATAAGTGGGGGGTGATCCTTCCCAGTCCTTGTCTCGACCCACGAGCCTGCCTTTGGATTTTCTCCTCATCCCACCGTGGCCGGGGGTGGGGAGTGAGTGAGCGGCTGCATGGTGCTTTGTTACCAGCTGGGCTGAAACCGAAACCACGACAGTCAGATATGAAATAATGGAGAGCCAGTTTGGGGGCAGATCTCTCACCATGCTTTCCTGCTTTGGATGCTTGTACAATTCTTTCTTGTTTGCCTTCTGTTGTCGCTTGTCCTTGGAGAAGTTTGAAGCTTAGCTGGCCAGATCCTTGAGCAACCTGGTCTGAATAGAGCTGCTTGGAGCAGGTGGCTGGGCTAGATGACCTCCAGAGCTCCCTTCCAACCTGGACTATTCTGTTGTTCTGGGACATGCAACTTGTTCAGCTGCAGCATGTGAAAGGAAGCTCAGAACTGCACCCAGACTATGTTTTGTATTATTAGCCAAAATTTTATTCGGACAGCAAGTTGCCAGGTAGTTTGATTCCACTGTCCAAGCAGGTTGAAGAGCTCTTTGTCATACACAGGTAAACATTTCTCTTGCAAGAACACTTTAAATTTGTTTACAGTCTATGAACTGGAAGAATTGTTAACTAGAAATACCTTGTGTCCTGTCTTTACTTAATGGTTCTGTTCAGTAGCTCACACTTCAGCTGTCCCTAGTCAGGTAAGCTTTTGCATCTTAAAAACTAAGGAGGCAGAGGCAAAGCAAAGGCTGATATCAACACAGTCTGCACAGGTTTTTTGAGCCATCTGTTACATGTCTGAAACTTGTGCAGTTGTCAGTGCTGGAAACAGGTATTGCTCTGTTTCTGTGGAGTTGTTAGCTCCTTCTGGGGTTCTGTTGCCATAATTAGTCAAATTAATATTTCATCAGGTCTGTCTTATTTGTTTAACAGGTTAAAAATGAAGTTGTGTGAATGGAGTGCTGTCCTCCAATGTGATATGCAGAGTTCAGATCTCGGTCCTGTTTTGGTATTATTTGAGCTGCAAAATTGTGCTTCGCATTAAGCAGAGAAAAATTTTGAACTGGAACCTTTCAAATAGCCAACCCAGGTAGCTGTCAGACTATTGAACACTGTCTGTGCCTGCCAATTCATGGCGCAAACAGGATTAGCCGGAGCAGAGCCAGCAGGTTGAGGGAAGTGAGCTTGATGCTCAGTAGGCTGCATCCAGAATATGGCATCCAGATTTGGGCTCCCCAATACGTCAGTGTCAAAGATTTTATTAAACTGGAGCGAGCTTGCTTGGCCGTCTACTAGCATGGCTGGGAGCTGAAGCATGAGCCTTAGGAGGGGCTTGTTTGGCCCAAAGAAGTCTTGGGATGAGGGGATGGACCTCCTAGCAGCCTGTGCGTACCTAAAAGGAGGTTATCGAGGAGATGGAGCCAGGCTTCTCATAATGGTGCATGGCAGAAAGACAAGCCAAAACAACCTGAATTGAAACCTTGGAAGTGAACTGTCAGCTGTTTATGAACAGTCTGATCCTGCCGGTAGTTTGTAGCAACCCTAACAACAGATGGCCTGTGCTGGCTTTTCTTTTCTTGGCCTTTTTTTAGTGGGCAGAATGAACATAACTAAAGGGAGAGATCTCTGAGCTGAGTCTAAGGAGAAGTTGTGCGCTAAACCCATCTTGCACTCTTTAGTCAAATTATTGTTTAGGATGTTTTACATATTTAGTGAGAGTGAGATGAGAACTTTTACAGTTAAGGGAGAATCAGGATAAAAGGGATATAAGCAAATTCCTTCTAACTGTGTCCTACGAATTTGATTTTCTTAACCATTTCTGAGTAATGTGGTAATTCAGGTAATAATCATACCTGTATGATAATCTAGTTAATATACGCAATATTTGTATTTGCACTTCTTTTTAAACATGCTTACTTTCCTGCTTTGATGACATCATCTGTATTATAAATGAATAGATAAATCTGTTTTTTCCTTGCACATTTATATAACATTTGCAAAGCTAATACTTGCAAATATTTTTGCTAACATATTTGCAAAGCTACAGTTAAGCTTTTTATTTTATTCTGACAAAAACTGTGCCAATCAAAGCTACAGTGCTTCATGGGAATTTAGGAAGTTAAGTCAGTAAACAAGCTAGATGAAAGCTTTTGTTTGTCTTTAGAAAATGAAACAGGAAGCAGTTTCATTAATACACTTTCAGAAGAGACAAGAATTTGCGTAAAGCTTTTAAAACTGGTCTTTCAGTTCATTTTACTGTACTTTCAACTGAGATCAAATAGGGAAAGCGACGTCAGTTATACATGCCCCATTAATGTCCCATGGTTTATATTCTCAAGTCAAGTTAGACGTACAACTCCACTGCTTTCAGGAAGGTGCAGGAATGCCAATGTTAACCCAGGTGCTTTCCTTCTCCCCTTTCCTTAGTAGAGAAGTGCAGATAACCATATACTGTCCCACTTCCTGTTTGAAAAAGGAGACATCAAGAATTGGGCATTAAATTGAGGCATTTGGCTGTTTTTTCTTTTAGCTTTTCTTGGCTTACAAAGAGCTCACTAACAGCTTAGTAGGAATCTGTTACGCAAAAATGTCAACTGGGTAAAATAACATGACTGCAAAGTTATAATAAAGGATTAGTGCAGTTAGATTTTTTCATAGATCTGTTTTGAATACAAATATGTTGTTAATAGTCTGCAGTTGCCTTCCTGAAGTATAGCTGTTTGATTTCAGATATAAAAAAGTAATAAAAATCCAATAATTTGCTCTACTCTGTGTATGTTCAGTGCACTTGAAATAATTAAGTTGCAGTAAATAAGACTTGGGGATTTTTTTTTTTTTTCATATTCCAGATCATGTTTCTGCATTTCATGATAAAAGATCAGTAAGGTTTGCAAATACTTCTGTCATGTTTTGGCTTGGGGTACGAAGTGAGGTTAATTTATACTGACAAAGCTTCTGAGGTAGCTATACTGTTCCTGGGACAACTTGTTCAATGCATGAATGTAGTCCAGAGTCACTGGTGCAAAGCTGTATCTCAAGTTTGCTGTAGAGCAATTTTGTCGTAGACATATATTCCCTGTTGGGAAGGGGCTGCTAGGCCAGCCAAAGCCTTATTCTGGATTTCAAACACAATGACATTCTCTAACTGTTATTGATCTTGACCCAGACAAATTGTGTAAAAAGCATTAAATGTTTCCAGGATCAATGTGCAGAACTCACACTTAAGAAGATGAAAAAAACGTTTGAAACTCGTAAAACTGGTATATTGTTGAGATGACACAAATTGAGAGTTTTATCCACTGCTCAGAGTAAAAAGGAAAAAAAAAAAAAGTAACTTGAAGGTGTTGTTAACACAGTGACATGTTGTTTGAGTTACTGCTTAAACTGTTTTCCTGGTGGGCGCTGGTCTGTAAGGTAGTTGAGTGTTTGTTTCTTTGCTTATTCTTGGCCACAGTTAAAATGTTGTTCTTCTGTGACTAGTTAGCCTCTCTCTCTTCTATCTTTTTTTTTTTTTTTTTTAAATACTGGAGCTGATCTGGAGATCACATTTTAATTTCTGCATCTGCAAATATCTCTACAGTTTTTACTGGTTCTGGACCCGCAAACTTTTCCTGAAATCTGGTTCAGTGATGTTCTGTTTTTGTAAGCCATATTATGTTGGGTTTTTTTAATATGGCTAATTCATTGATGGTACGAATAAGATGTACTTGGTTGATGGTTTTGATGGTTTTTATAATTTTTAAATGCTTACCTTGGAAAAAATAATTGAGGTTTGAAAAATAATTGGTTATAGAGGGTAGTGGTAGGTGTACATGACTATGGGTGTGTATATATATAACGTATAAAAGTTGTGTGTATGGATAAAGTTTATATATATATATATGAAGGGCATATGTATATGTAAATATAAATTAAAAAGAACTAAAAGGCATGGAGTACATGACTTAGTGATTTGTTGCTTAAAATTCGCCAAGGTAGTTTATGTAGACTTACCAGATGGTTGCTACTATATTACAGCTATAAAGGTTCAGCTTTAAAAGATCTTTGCCAAAGATTGTATCACTGGAAAAGTCAGGTTCATGTGATGGTGCAGTGGTATCCCACAACCACATACATAACCCTGCAAAGTATCTGTACAAGGGGATGGTATGGCTGTTTAGTATGTTTACCTCTTGTCTTTCTGTATGGTGCTCTTACTGAGCAGTATAATAATATAAAAATTAAGCATAACTGTTTATTTAAAAAATATTGCTACTACTTACTGTGCAGTTGAGACACATTGGTCATAATATTAAAGCTGTTCGTTCCTCTCTTCTCTTTGCCGATTTAGTATTTACTCTGAGCAATGTTTCATGTGTGGCAAGCTCTCCTCACTTGGGTGATTTGTTGATGCAACCACAGGCTTCAGTCTGTGAGTGGGTGTGCTTGGACGTAGGGGCATGTTACTGGGGAGCAGAATCCAGATATTTTTTGCCTCCATTCTCCATTTGATTAAAAGACAACTTTTTAAATCGCAAGGTTCCTTCTTGCATTTTCCAAGGGTGAAAACTACGCAAATTTCTCATCTTCTCTTTGTCTAGTGTAAGGTGGCTTGCTTATTTTTCCGTAGTTTGTGTTGAGCATGTGATTTTTCATTCTTGCTAGAGAAATGAATTTAACTCTAATTACAGTAGCTTTTACTCAGTGACCATCAAATGCTCTACCCCAAGGCATTTGTCTACCTCAGGTATCACAATGCTAGCAGGGTCTTCAAACATGAACAGTCAACCCTCAAATTAAAAATAAACAGATGGATGGGGGGGTAAAAATGTTGAGAACTCAGACTACACAGAATCTGATGAAGGCTTTGCATAGTGTTTAGTTCGTGTGGATGCTCTGATGCTGCACAGTGGTCAACAGAGAGACTCGCTGATACAGAGGCTTGTATTTCACTAACTGGAGCAAACGTGGGTGTCTCAAGATTTTTATCTTTAGATTGTACAGCTTTTGTTTTGGGCTTCTCAAACAACAAATATAGCAAAACCTTATGCTCAATACCAAATTAAACAAATCGGTGATACTACTGGTTATCTGTTATTTCCTTCAGTTCCCTGATGCATTATTTATCTTGGTGCTGATGTGGCTGGAATGGGCTGTGGTTTTCCGTGTCACTTGATGGCACGCGCTGCATCTCTGTCCTTTCCATGTGGCTGATGATGTGCCTATCAGCTGGCTACCTTTCCGCTAAAAAAGTCTCAATTTTGAACTCCACAATTGGTCAGCTTGCTGTTACAAGAGTAGCTGTATGACTTAAATTTGTGAAGGGTCAGTTTTATTGCAGCTTCATTTACCCATGCAATGAACTCTGCCACAAATCTTGAATTTTATGGGATAGAAAAACTAGTGTAAATACGTTTTTAAAATAAGATTCTTAAAGACATTGCAATATGTTTATAGTACTGTTTGTTATGTGCACTTTTCCTTACCTTTCTACTGTTTTCATTTTTTTTCCCCCACTGATATCCTGAAAGATCAATAAAATCCTCATTTATAAATTGGTAAGTTTATTATATTTTTATGTATTGTGGATCAATAGTGTGATTGGAGAGTGGTTGGTTTACTAGTGTAGGAAACCAGAGGAGTGAAAGAGGCTGTACAATTAGCTTTGCTGAGTGTACAGAATTAACCTATTGTCATCTTTCAGCATTAGTCCCCTAAATTAGGGACCCTCAATTTGAGTGCTGAAACTCGTATTCTTTTGCCTTTTCCCCTTCCTTCTTT
>VYZV01002404.1:236737-253475 GCA_013401275.1 Pandion haliaetus | reverse complement strand
GCGGGACACTACGCCGCGCGTGAAGCCCAGCCGAGGGTGAGTGCGTGAGGGCACCGTGAGGGGACCCGCTCCGACCCTCGCTCCCCGCTTGCGGCGGCCAAGCCCTGGTGCGGGCGATCTCCCCGGGGTCTGGCCGGCCCTGCCCCGCTCTGCCCTGCTCCCCTGCCCGCCCCGCCGCCCTCCCTCGCTCGGGGAGGCCCAGCCTGACACCCTCCCCCTAGCCCCCCCTGGACCGTGTCACAGGCCCCGGGCTTGGGGAGGTCGCGGGGGTGGCCAGAGCGGGGGGTCGGGTCCAGGGCTACCGGGAAAGCGCTGTTGTGCAGTCAGGGCCCTGCCCGGCGAAAACCGTTAGTACAGGGGGATTGATTTCGGTACCAGCTGAAAGGCCCGGGGTGTGGTTCATGGTGGCAGTTGCGGTGGCAGCTCTTTCCCCACCAACGTAACGATGTATTTTATGATTTTTCCTTTTAATTGCAGCCTCCTCAAGCCAAACACGAGGTCTGTCAACGTGCTGTGCCAGGCCCCAGTCAGAGCAGAGGATGGGAGCAGGAGGAGGGCCAGCTGTAGCATGATGCTGGAGGACGCCTTTCGGCGCTGTCCTCAGCTCCGTGGTGTGCTGAATGGATGGCTTGAGGCGAGCGACTTGTGCTGTGCTCAAAAACCGGAGGAGTCAAGACATGGGGAAAATTCAGGCACCTCAGTCTTTAAAAGCTGCTTCCTCAGGGCTCAGGGTTACATTTCCCGGGACACCATTCCTCACAGCAGGAATAACTCGCCAAGTTTTCCAGTCTGACTAGCCTCTGTGGCTTGCGTTTCAGCTTTCCCCACATTTGATTTAGTTGGTGTAGGCCACATACACCAAAATGTGGTGTATTTTGGGGAAAACTGGTTCTGGCTCCTTCCTGTAACATCTGCAGGAATGGGCTGGACTCTCTACCCTTGTGTACTGTTTAAACCCAAGCTCATTAAATATTTATACCACGGATCTTATATCTGTACAGGCCCTGTGACAGCATAAGTGTTTTCAAACCCTGTTTGGCCGTGGTTTCTAGACTAACCCTTCCAAGTGCCTTTAGCCCTGCAGTAATTCTCACAGCAAGCCACCTGCCTGCAGAGGTATTTAACAGAGGGACAGAAATAGCAGGTTTTTTTGGGACCAAGTCCCAGCTGAGGCTGGAGGCCAGAGCGTTGGGTTACTGCAGTTAAAACCCTGTATTTACTCTACATGGGCAGGAGAATTTTTTATGTGTATTTTTTAAAAAACACGAGTGGATCCTCTACCCCTGCAAGGCAGCACGCCGAGGGCCTGATTCTCCTCATGCAACGTTAGCCCTTGCGGGCTGTTGCAGAGGGTATATAAAATCCTGCCAAGGAGGGCAGGATTTTAACCTACTGCAATAAATAGAGAAACAGCCCCTCTGTCGCGCCAAGCCCACCATAACGCCGGGAAGGGCTCCCCGTGGGCACCAGGTACTCGCTTGGCAGCAGAGCTTGGGATTTACATAAGCTTCCTGCAAAGCACTGGTGTTTATTACACATGCCCTTTCTGATTCCCATTGAATTCCCCCTTGTTGTTGCTCAAGTTAACCCCATTGAGTTAACCTGATCTGTTTGCCTGGTGTCTTGGAAGGGAAAAGAGCATGTGGTGCTGCTGCGGGCTGGCATTGGCTCTCAGCAGCCATAAAGCAAGGTCGCTTTGCTCTAACTCCTGGTTCCTCCCTCTGCTGAACTGCCTCTAGCTGCCACAGGACTTGCCCACCACCACCTNCCCCCACCCCCCCAGCCTGTGCATCTGGGTCCTGTTTGTAGGATCGAGTTATGACAAAAGTGTCCTTTTTTTCCTAGCAAAAAAGAAAGCAGTGCTGTGGTTTTGCCCATCTTCATCCATCCTGCAGGCCTGTGTTCCCAGCTGCTGCCCTTGGGTGCAAAGCGGCGCGGTCCCCATTCATGGGGACACTGCAGCAGTAGGTACCTGGTTCCTGTATGTGCAGAGTTTTTTGGGGGCTGGTGGCCTTGGTGTCTGGAGAGAGGTGTGATGCCAGAACCAGTTTAAGCAGAGCAATGGTTACTGAGATCGTTGGGGTTTGGGGCACTTGGCTCACTGGGAGAGATGGCAGGAGCTGGGTCTCCCTTCCTCTGGGCAAGAGGAAGCTGAGGGCTGTCCACCAGTGCAGCTTGTGGCTCTGGTAGATGCAAGGGGCAACAGCCACAAGCTGGGGCTTGGGAGCATCAGGCTCCTTGCCTGTGAGGGCGGTGTCACGCTGGATAAGGTGACGGCAAAGTCAGGGCCATTGTCCTTGGGGATTTGCAGGGCTTGGCTGGACAAAGCCCTGAACACCCTTGGCTGGGGCTGGTGTTGGTCCATGGAGGTTGGAGGGGGGACGCTGGGGTCTGTTTCCAGCCTGCTGTGGTGGTTGCCTTTTTGGGGATGCAGATAGCACCTCGCTCACAGGAGTCCTACTCCTGTCCAGAACTGCCTCTGCATCACTGAGCCTTTTGGTTTTGAAAGGGCACAAGTGGGATTTAGAGGGTTGCGGGGTCTGGACTGAATGGGGAGAGATCTCGGTGCAGAAACTATGAGAGAAGTAATCTGCTCTGGGTCATCTGGGGCGATACCGGTGCCCTCCCAGCCTCGAGGCCATCGGCAAGCACAGACTGCGTTTAGTGCCATGTTTGCAAGCTAACGGACACGAGTTTGCTGCTCAGAGCCATGCTTTCTTGTGTCCGTTGGGCTGCCAATGACTCTGCTGGCTTCCAAGTAGCGTGGGGATGCAATTTACTTACAGGCTTGTGTGCTTTGCATCCTGCTTATGTCAGAAGTAGCTTATCTCCTCTTACACCCTGGCTGTAGAGATCGAGCAGGGCTCTCCCTCTCAGTCCTTGCATTTCTTGGTCTGGGCTGAGATGTTGTCTGAATTCTTCCTCTGTCACTGATCCTGGGCCACCCTCGACAACCCTGCCAGAAATGTCCTCTGATTTAGGGTGCTGTAGGTGAGACTGTGGTTTGATGGGTGCAGATGCTAAAGGGGAATGAGTTGCATGGAGCTGCAGGTAAACTAGCTGGAGGAACTTACGGCTGGCTCAAGTTGTACATCCAGAGTTAGCAGAGTCCAGGGAAGCCTTATTTAACCCAACACTGTTCTTCAGCCTGTAAAACAGGGGTACCAGCTGAGAGGGGTGCCAAAATTGCGCTAATGTCTCAGTGATGCCCTGAGAACATATGAAAATGAGCTTTGAATGAAGTTGCCTGTTTGGGATAAATATTTGATATGCACAGCATGAACAAAATGGTCCTGGCCTGGTGTGTTTTCAAGCTTTTTTCTTTCCATTTCAGAGCACAATGTTCCTGGTCGGACTCTCGGGTGGAATCGCATCGGGAAAGAGCACAGTGGTGGCCGTACTCCGGGAACTGGGCTGTGCCGTGATTGATGCCGATGTTATTGCCAGAGAGGGTGAGTTTTGCATAGTTGATCTTTCTCCCTGAGGTTCCCCTGACAACTGGGATTGATGTGGGGAAGTGCAGACAGCAGAGGGTGCTCTGGGTACATTAGATAAGTGTTGCCCTCCCATTCCGCAGTCGATGAGGCTGTGTGGAGCTGCTGTCTCAGGGGGGATTGCAACTAGGATATATTTTTAATAAAGAAAAAAAAAAAAAGATCTTGTCCTAATAACAAACACCATTGGGACATCTTGCCCTGAGTTCCCCTCTCCTGGAGTGCAACGCTTTCTGGCTTTGAAAGCCAACTCCAGGGAAAATAAATGCAGTTCTCTGTAAAACAGGTTCCATCAGCTGATCTGATGTCCCCCCTAAGCACCAGGACACCCATCCCATAACTCAGTTACATTAGGTGGGATCACTAACACACTGAAAGAGAATTTCTCTCTGTGCTGGATGTCGCTTCATTGTAAATACTGAGAGATTGGTCCACAAAATTACTTCTGCCTTAATGTGCTTAGAAAAAAGAGGCTCCAAATATCGCAGATCAGAGGGAATTCAGTCTGTGCTTCTGCGCAGCACATGTGCCTCTCGCTGCTCTGGAAACATGCTTTCCTGGCTACAGAAAAGACCCAGAAATCCAGGCCCTGCCTCAGCAGGACTGGAACAGACCCTGCTCTCCTCGATTACCTGCACGATGCAGGGCGAGATGTTAATCGCTCCATATCACTGGGATAACGAGAGCAGCACTCGCTCAGGGAAGGGCTGCTGATTTTGTATGCAGAAGGTTTCGGGTCTGCAGCTGAGCAGTGGTGCAGGTGGTGTCATTTTGAAGTGCCTGCACTTTTCTATTTGGTGAAAAACTTACTGTGTAGCCATTCAAAGCTGCAATGCTCTTAACATTTTATTGCACTGTAATTCCCCTCAAGGTGTGGAAAATTTGCTGGAGGCGCTAAAAGCCCTCAGAGACGATAGGAAAACACTACAGATACTCAGTGTCGGTTTTCTACCAGTCACTTCATTTTTCTCCAATTCCTTTTTTATAAGTGTTTATTTACTATATGGATTTCACTCATCCTGAAACTGTCTTGATGTGAAATTCCACAGGAGAAAGAAATTGGTCTTAAAGACTTTTATTAGGTTGGCCTGAGGTTACAACCTGTAGCAATGTTCCTGGATTTTGGAGAAAAAATTATATACGGTCTGTTATTCTCTGTGGTTAGCCTCAGCTTGATCTTAATTATGGTTTTATTCCTGCATCCTTTTTTTTGGTGATTTTTTGGTGGTTTTAAAATTATATGCTCATGTAACATCAGAGTCCCTGCAAATACCTATTGGGAATTGATCTCTTTGAAGGTTTCTGTGTTCATTCTCATGAAGAATTTGGTGACTGAGGTGAAAGACAATTAAAAAACCTTAGTAGCAGCCAGAGCCAACTTGTAGCAGCCAGGCTGTATTCACCTAGCGCTGAAGTTTGCAGCTAAAATAAACCTGACACTGGTCCCGGTCCCTTTAGGATCTCCCTGCTCGACTCCTTGCCCTGCAGGCGGTGGGAATCGGCTCAGCCCTATTCCTGCCCGTGCTTTGGCTGGTAGCCGTCGGTGAGTCCTCCCCGCCCGCCCTGCTGACTTCTAACCCGAGCAGCAACAGGCACGAGGGAGGGTTGTGGCACTGAATTAATGTTTGCAGGATGCTTTGATCTCTCGGGTGTCAGCCCTCAAAGGGACCTTGGACTGAGAGGGTTTTTTACAGATGCTTTCCTGCAGCACCAATGCCAGATGTCTGCTGGGCTGCAGCACTGAGCCATGCCGGTCTCGGTTCAGCATGTGCTGGCAGGCAGATGTGCTGCCTGCTGAGGAGAATAAGCTCGGTTATTTAATGAACAAAACTCATTTGAGGCCAATTGCTGATGCAAACAGTGACTGTGCTGTAGAACTGGCTCTAACCTCTGGCTGTTTAATGTTATCAGTGGTGCAGCCCCACTTCAAGGCCTATTGGCAGATAGTGCGTTACTTTGGCACCGAGATCCTCTTGGAGAACGGAGAGATAAATCGTGAGGCTCTAGGAAACATTATCTTCTCCCACCCAGAGAAACGGCAGCTGCTGAACTCCATCACCCACCCAGAGATCCAGAAGGAGATGCTGAAGCAGATTTGGAAGTGTTTTGTGCTAGGTAAGAGGCCATGTCCCAGCACACGGGGACTCCTGCTCAGGCAGGAGCTGTCCCTGCTTGCTCTGCCTTTGGTTTTAAAGTGGAGGAGAAGGGGAGCTGACGTTGAGTGACGGCCTTTGTGCTCTGCCACCAGTGGCCTTTTGCATCAGTGTTTGAAGGATTCATTCCTGCATTTCACTGCTGCCCTTCACCACCTTCTTCTTCTGTGGTTCAAAGTACATCCGTAGGGCCTGAGAAAAGCATTGTGAGGCCTATTCTGAGATTACTTGCTGGATAATGTCATACCTTCTGAAACAGCCAAATATTCTTCCCTGCCCCCAACCTCCCTGGGCTTTGGTGAGAGCTGCGGAGTCCTTTTAGTCTCGATAAGGTGAGAAATGGGCTGACAGCTGTGGTTTCCAAAGTCCTGCTTTTTCTCCTGATAAATATAACAAATACAGCTGTCAAACTTGGTCTAATCAAATGCCAGATAAGATCACCAGCTGTTTTTGAGGTCTCCATGTAGACAGAAGGATGTCTTAATAGAGTCAGTCTGGTTTCACAGAACTTATCAAAGCTGAACCCTGTGACAGCTGAATAGGCCTGTGCTGGGGCACCACAGGGGTCATGCTCTGCTGCCGGGCGAGGATGAGGAGAAAGCACGGAGGAAGCAACAGGCAGGAAAGCTGGGAGCCAGAGATGGAGTCTTGAACCTGGGGCTGCAGGCTCAGGGGGCAGATGCTGTCCTGCCCCTCAGCGAGAGCACCGTGTGTCTTCAGCAGGCTGCTTTGTCCTCATTAGTCAGGTTTTAATGATTTGGGATAGCTGGATGTTGTCTCTAAGGATCGCTGTGTAAAGAAAGCTCTTATCGATCAAACCGTAGGGCAGCAAGAAGTCTCTCTGGGCGGAGATGCTGGTAAAATGGTGGCTCGTTGGATGATGATGTCTTTGTCAAGGCTTTTACTGCCATGGCCAGCTCGATTAGGGGGTTTGGGTTACAAAGAGGGGACACCAGCAAAACTGGAGGTGTCCCCTCAGCTGGGGGACACACAGGAGAGCGAGGTCCTGACTTACAGCTTTCCCCTACCCTTGCCCGCTCCCCAGACTCAGCAGGGCATACCCCCACATCCCCAAACACTGCCGTCTGCCAGGGGAGTTGGCACTCGCAAAGGGCAGAGGCATGTGGAGAACCTGGGGTGGGCTGCAGGGTCTGGGAGGACAGCGGCTGGCAGTTTTGAGCTCTCCTCTGCCGGCTGCTCAATGTGGTGATGGCAGTTTTAAACGAAACTTGGCCAGGCTCGGTGAGGTTTCAGGCCCTGGGGCTGTGCCTGGAAGCACCCCTGCATTTCAGTGTCACAGTCATGAGAGGTCCGCAAGGATTTCCTTGGAAAAATGGAACTGTTTAGCCAAAGCTTTCCATAAAGGGAAGAAAACTGAGCTGGGAAACATTGGCTCAAAGGACCGCAGCCTGGTGAAGTCTTGGACAAGTGAAAGAGAGGAGAGCAAATTCTGCTGTGGGCACTGCTCCCCTGGAGAGGCCAGCAACAATAGCATGACTGCTGTTCTCGCCAGCCAGGCACAGGCACTTTAATTTGAGCTTCTTGTTTCAGCTCCTCATTATATTTCTGCAGCTTCACCTTTGGTCTGAGATCATCCAGGTTAGAGTTTTTATGATTATTTTTTTTTTTCCTCTGGAAACTTGGAATGAAACAATTTCCTCCCTTTGAGAGGGAGGAGGGCAAACAGGCTCTGCTCTCCTCTCAGCTGTTATCATGGAGCTGTAGAGCTCTCCCACTTGCTTTTGTGGAGCAACTGTGGCCATGGTGTGTGTGCAGCATGAGGGATTTGGGAATCCAAGTAACGCTGTTCCCTTTTTTGGGGGGGCGGGGGCGGTGTTGTCATTTCTGCAGGCTACCGCTACGTGATCCTCGACATCCCTCTGCTCTTTGAGACCAACAGATTGACCAAGTTTATGAAATACACGGTCTTGGTTTATTGGTAAGTGCTATGTGAACCTTGAGGACTGGGATGCTGCCACCTCTCTTAGAGGCTGCAGGGGACCGTCACGTCCCTCCTGCTCTGGTGAGGATTTAGCTGCAGCCCTGGTGCAAAGCCTATCAATAACGCCACCTCTTTTCTGTAGGCGTGAGAAGCAACACCTTCATTTTATCCTAGTGTATAAGGGGCTTCTTACTGAGGTTTCCCTGAAACCTGGCACCATAGTACAGGGGAAATCGCTGTCTTTGGGCCTTCCACAACCTGTGCTCTGATGCCTGGGGCAGGGTTTGGGGCACTGCTCCGGTGTTAGGGGCCATGGGAGTGCCGAAAACACAGAATGGGGTCAGCCTGGGCAGCACTGCAGGGGTGTCTCTGCTGACCCGAGTGCAGGATGTCTGCGCCAGATCTGAAATGAAGCGTGGCACATCTCTCCCCCTCACTTTACCCTGGCTATTGCCCCTCGTGCTGACGAAGGCAGGTAAACCCCCTCTTCCCTCCCACACCGCCATTTCAGTGCCGCCATTCTGTTCCGGCAGTGACCCACCAACACAGCTGTCTCGGCTGATGAAGAGGAACAGGCTGTCCCAGGCAGAGGCAGAAGCTCGTATTGCAACCCAGCTTCCACTGGATAAGAAGCGCAAATTAGCAAGTCATGTCATTGACAACTCTGGGGACCGGGAGAGCACACGCCAGCAGGTCCTGAAGCTGCACGCAAGCCTGGAGGATTCCCTGGATTTCCTCTGGGCACGGCTGGCAGTGGGCACAGTTGTAGCAGGGCTTGGAGGGCTGGTGTACCTCCTCCTCTGGCGTTTCGTCTCTTAATTCACCTTTTCTTTCTGTCATGGAAGAGGCCTGAATTTCCAGGTTTGAAAAGGGCAGTGAAAGGCCACTTCTTTTAATGAGCTTTGCCAGCTGAATGCAGACAGTGCGATGAGGTGTCTCCTTGCAGACTTCCTAAGGTGAGCGTAGGCTTTTTTTTCTGTCACTGTCTCCCCTCTCCTTTCTTCCTGCTCAGGTTCTTACCCACCAGCTGTGCGTGTGGGATGGGACTGCTCCCTTTGCATGGCTGCAGCCTGTGGAGGGGATGAAGCCCTCATTGTCCCCCTATGGGTCTGTATGGTGGGACTTCAGTGAATGTAGGCACTTTAATGTCTTCCAGGACAATCTTTTCACTGGGGGAGTAAGTGGCCTTTCAGGTCCTGTTTCTGCTAGCAGGTGTCCTCTGGTTGATCCCCTCCTAGTTTACAGCTCTGGCTAATCTGAATTTAGACAGGGGATTTCCCCTTCTTTTGTGTTGATTTAATGGAAATGTGTTAAATCTGCCTGAGCAGGGGGACAGACAGCACCTCATTTCACATGGGTTAGGTGTTCAGCTGGCTGCTTGCCCTCCCTCCTGCCCTCTATTTCTGCGATCATTGCTTGTGGGTCACCCTTGGCTTTGGATCTGAGGGTCTGATACGTCCCCAGAGCAGGCTGAGACCTACAACCTGCCTCGCTGAAACTTATTTACTGCTGTTTGAGTTTTCCTTCAGCGGCAGTTTCCCCGTGGGAGGGCGCAAGTTGGGGCGAAGCGGGTGTTGCCTCTTCATGTTTGTTTTAATAAAGTGCTAAACAGCAGCTGACTCCCCACGGCTCTGCAACCTGCAGGCTGCGAGCACTGCTTTTTCCTGCCCCACTCCCAGGTCGTTCCTGTGCTGGGGCATGGTTGTGCTCTGTAAAGTTCACTGCACGCAAGCAGAGCTGACGAGCGCACTCGTTCTTTTTCCCTGAGTACACAACCCTGAACCGGTCCCAGGGAGCTTCTCAGAGCATTGGCCCCTGCTGTTGAGCTTCCTTTGCGGGGGGGATATGGCTTCCTGTTGGCTGCGAGCACCCCACGCTGTGGGTCTGGCTTCCTGGGCCACGATCCTGGGACTTGCTGTGGTTTTCTGTGGTCAGCACTTTCTCTCCAGGGCAGCCCTGTCCTGCTGCCACCGCCCTGTCTCAACGTTTTGAGAAAGGTGGGTGTTGCCAGCCTCTGCCCACCTCCTGCCTGTGTGTGGTGGTCCTTGGGGTCCTCTGGGATGCTTGGGCTCCAACCCACCTTCCCACCCTCCTGCCTGGACTTGTTGGCCCAGCAGGCAGGGATGCAGCAGAATGAGGCAGTGTCCCTGCTGTCCCCAGTGCCAGCATTTGGGCACAGGGACCTTTCCCAGGGTGTCACAGCCCTGCCCAGGCAGCATGTGCCCCTTTTCGGGGCCAGGCACCCTTCCCACCTTCTCCACCCTCCTCTGAGCCCAGCTGCGCACCCAGGGCTCCTGTGTCTCATTTGCCAGTGGAGACCCAGTGGTCCCTGTGCAGCTACAGCCACAGGAGTGCTGCCTGAGCTGGGGTGCCCACCCTGGGTACCCAACCTTACAGGCAGTGGTGGGAGGAGCCATACACAAGTGATAACCCTCTGCTGGTGTGTCCCCGCCCCTGCTTTTTAATGCTCCTTTAATTGAGGTGGTGATGCTGGGAGTCCCTCGCAGCCAGCGATAAATCAGGGCTGGAGCAGGACGGTCTCAGCCTGAGATAAGCCCTGATTGCCTTCCTCCCTCCTGGCTCGATGCCTCCGCGATAAATGGGGCTGCAATGAAGCCCGGGGGGGGGGGAAGAAGAAAGCGAGACGGGCACCATAATTTCATTTGGTGCTTCACTCCTACCCTGCTGACGTTTGCCAGCTGCTAACGAGTTTAGCAGGGGCAAGGGAGCAAGCGGTTTCAGGGGGACGGCAAGATGCAGGACTCCCCACAGTGCTGGGTGGGGCTAGCATGGCCTTGGGGTGCTGGTTTGGGGGTGCAAAACCAAAAGCCCAAAACCTGGGCTGAGCTGGAGGTTGAGCCCCCTGTGTGGGCTGTGCGCTCAGGCATCAGCACCCATCGGGGGAAGGGCTCCTGAGCCTAGTGCTTGGCCCCAGAGTCCCTCCTGTGGGTGCTGCTTGGTACCCAGCCATGGCAGCTGCCCCAGCACCCACAGACCTGCCCAGGACCTGCTCCTGGGCACTCCCAGCTCAACCCCCTTGGGGCTACCCTGCATTCATGGCAGTGGCCGGGTGGCTCAGCCTGCAGCTGTTTCCCCACAGGTGATGGATGGCTCTGCTCTGTGGGCTGCTGGGTGGCATTGACAGCTCAGTTGATGGCTGTGGAGGGGACCTGAAGGGCAGCACTTTTCCAGCCGGGGGGGGGACACCCTGGCTGAGACCCCTGTGTTTGTGACACAGATGCTGCCCTCCTGAGCTGTCTCCACATGGGCTCCCATGGCCCGCAGGTGCCAGTGGAGGTCTCAGGGTGCTGCACCATGTCCCCCAGCACCGAGGCATCCTCTTGGCCCCATGCGCTGAGGCTGCCCCAGCTCGCTGCGCCTCCTGCCATCAATCGGGCAGCATCTAGAGCAGCCACTCGCTGCAGCCCATCCGTCTCCTCTCACCCAGGCTGTTTGAGCGGTGAGCCCAACCCCATACTACCCACAAGCCAAATATTTAACTGCTGCAAATTGGTGGCTGGATCAATTACGCTGCGGCTGTTGGGGGCTTGTGACAGACGGCTGCCCCTCCCACTGCACACCCTCCCTGGAGCACCTTTTTCCCAGAGCACCCCTTCCCAGCTCCCATCATGGGGCACCCACAGGGCAGGTATGTGGGGGTTGCAGATGTCCTAGAGCTGGCAGGTCCCCCCCATGGGGCTGTAGGGACAGCGTGATATCCCCCAGTGGGGACTGTCCCCAAGTGTGAGCTGGGAGGGGGCCCCAATACCCACGAGGGAGGGACGCCCAGGAGGGACAGGCCGGGGGGCCTGAGTGTGGTGTCACTGTTTGGCCCCCAGTGTCACAGGTGTCACTGTCACTGCATGCCCCTCCCCACTGTCACAGGTGTCACTGTCCCTGCATGGTCCCTGGGGTGTGGCATGGTGTCACTGTCACTGCACGGACCCCGGGGCATCACACAGTGTCACCATGGCTGCACAGTACCACTCCTGTGACACTGTGCTGCTGTGCATCCTTGCTGTATTGCACAGCGCCACTGTTGCTTCTTTGGGTGTCACATGGTGTTACTGTCACTGCGCAGTGCACAGGGTGTCACTGTCACTGTGGGGTGCCACACAGTGTCACTGCAGCTCCCATGGGTTGTCACACAGAGTCACCATTAGTGCCTGGTGCATAGGATGTCACGTAGTGCTATGTTACTGCATGGCCCACAGAGTGTCACACAGTGTCACCGTCACTGCATGGGCTGGGGTGTCACACACTGTCACTGTGCAGGATGCTCCCCAGTGCCACCCCCTGCACATCCTGTGGGCTGTCACCCAGTGTCACTACACACCCCCCAGCTGTGTCACAGCCTGACCCTACCAGCCATGGGACACCCTGGGGACAGCACAGCAGGTCCCACCAGCCCAAGTCCCTGCTACTCCCAATCCAATGTCCCCCCGAGGCTGTCCCCTCCGCCCCCCTCAACCGGATCCTGCTGCCAGGCAAGCAGCCATTTCCCATCACTCACCAGCCAGCCCCATCAGCTGAGCTCTAATTAAGTAGCGGTATTGGCAGCCCTTAATTGCCATGTGGCCGGAGGGTGGCAGGCCCTGCCGTGTCTGTAATGAGAGGCAGTGTGACGGGGACAGGGACTGGGGGGGATGTGCCACCCCCACCTTGCCCCCTGCCTACAGCTGGGCTCCCCACATTGGGCAAGAGATGGTGCCCAGCATTGGGCTGGGACGTGCTGGCACGTCCCTGTCCCCAGGGCCAGGGCTAACCCAGCCAGCCAGCTAGCCAGCCAGAAAGCCCCCTGGGTCAACTGGCCAGCCACTGGCCAACTGGCCAGCCAGCCAACCAGCCTGTTGGTCAACTGGCCACACCACCAGCCAGCTAGCCGAAAAGCCTGTTCAACTGGCCAGCCAACCAGCCTGTTGGTCAACTGGCCGGCCAGCTAACCAGCCATCTAGCCAGGCAGCCAGCCAGGCAATCAACCAGCCAACTGGCCAGCTAGCCAACCAGCCAGCCAGCCAGCCAGCCAACCCACCACCTAGCCATCTAGCCAGCCAGCCAACTAGCTAGCTGTCTGCCAACCTGCCAACCAGCTAGTTGGTCAACCAGCTAGCCCACTGCCAGCTAGCCAGTCAGCTACCAACCAGCTAACTAGCCAACTAGCCAGCCAACCAGCCATCTAGTTGGCCTTCAAGCCAACCAGCCAGACAAGCAGCTGACCAGTCAGCTAGCTATGCAGCTAGCCAGGCAGCCAACTGGCCAACACTCTAGCCACACGTGCAACCAGCCAATGAGCTATCCACCAGCCACACATCCAACCAGCCAGCTAGCCATCTGGCCACCAGCTATCCACCCAAACAGCCAGCCAGCAGTCAGACAGCCAACCAGGAGCACCGGCTGCCCACGTCCAGCCAGGCGCTGGGACCTGCCCTGCCCTCACCTCCATCCTGCAGCCTTGTCCCTGTGTGTCCCTCATCTCCTGGGCTTGTGTTGAATGGGGACATCTCTGCATGTCTGTGCCTGCACCGGTCACCTCCCTGCTGCCCTGCTGAGCCCTGACACGCTCATCACAGCAACTGAGGTGCTGGACACCTCCCAGCCCATCCCTGACCGGAGGCACCTCCCACCCTGGGGGTTTTGAGCCCATTTTCTCCCCAGCCTGGCACCAAGAGTTGAGTGTTGGCTCCTGCCAGGATCATCTCCACCTTGGGATCAGTCCATGGAGCCTTCCCTTGCTCCCATGTTGATCCATGCTGGCACTGTGTCTCCCTGGGCATCCACAGCCTGGAAAACTCATTAATTCCTTCTTTTAACAATCTCTGACTCCCAACGAGGTGGTCATGATGTCCTTTCTCAGGGACAGAGGTGACACAGGTCTGGAAGTTGCATGGCTGGGGTGGCTGGTGTCCTCCCTTGAGACCAGGGGATAGCCTGGACAGGAGGTCCCAGCCTGGTCCTCCTGCCCTCCTCCTGGGGGTGGCTGGCTGGCTGGCTGAATGCGTGGATGGATGCATCTGTGAATACAGAGATGCATGGATGCATGGACACCTGTGTGGATGAATGCATGGATGGAAGGATGCATGAACAGATGCATGGATGCAGGGACACAGGATGGATGTGTGGATGAATCTGGGGATAAATGGATGCATGGACACACGTGTGGATGAATTCATGGATGCATGGATGCAAGAACATGTGGATGGATGGATGGATGCCACCAAGGTGGTAGGAACCAGCAGAGGAAGCCCCAGGTGGGAGTTCAGGACACCTGGCTATCTTCCCTGCCTAGGCAGCCCAGGCTCCCATCATCCCAGGGTGTCCTGCCAACCCCAGCCGGGTGGCCAAGGGCCCAGCCCTGCCCTCACTGCCCACAGCTGAGTGTCCCCTCCCACGGCCCCTCTTGGGCCCCATCCTGGGGACACAGCATGATTTTGGGGGACAGCACCCAAAATCATTGGGGACAGCTTGCAAACACCAGCTCCGTCCCCATGCTCATCAGCATGGGCCAACATCGGGGTTGTTAGTTATTTCTGGCTCCGAGTCGTAAATACTGCTGATTTATCAGCGCCACCTGCCTGGGCTAACCACCAGCTGCGGGGCCAGACAGTGGGTGCCATGGTGTCATGTAGGTGCAGTGTCCATGTCCCCCCCACCCCAGGCCACGTGTGGTCCCACATGTGGCAGCATCTGTGGCGCAGCTGCAGCAGCGGCTCCTGCCCTGCCCCAGAACCGGGAGGGGANNNGCGCAGCGGCAGCAGCGGCCCCGGCCCTGCCACAGCACCGGGAGGGGAAACCGAGGCATGGCACAGCACCGACCCCACGACAGCCCCTGTCCTGACCTGGCCACTCTCACCCTTCCCCAAATCCTCCTTAATGAGCTCCCCAGTGAGTGGCAGATGGAGGGGGGAAATACAGCCACCCCCCAGGCCGAACCCATGCCCCCGGAGCATTGATCGGGGTGCCCCCCCACCAGCCGCAGGTGTCCCTTGGCATCGCCCACCCACCTCCCCACGTCATGCTGCCAAAGCAAACAGCCGTGGGCTTGGCCGCTCATTGATTCTGCAGGAGCTGCTGTTTGCTTAACCTTTGCAGAGGAACGGCGGCGGCTGGCATCGAGCGGAGCCTCCGCCGCAGCCACCACTGCAACCACTGCAGCCACCGCTGCCACTGCTGCCACTGCTGTCACCTCCTGGTTTTGTCCCTTTTCCCCCTCCTGTGCTCCCAAACATGTCCCTTCAGAGGTTTGCTGATTAGTTGTCTGTCCCCAGGTGGATGGAGCTGGCTTGGGGGGCTGTGCTGCACCCCCTCCCCTTGCAGGGGTTGGGGACAGGGACAGGGACAGGGACAGGGACAGACCTCGGGGTCTCCAGCTGGGGTCACCTGGCATGTTGTCCCCATCCGTAGGGTGCTGCTGCCTCAGGGTAGCATTGAAGCTGTTCCGGCTCTGCAACTGGGCTATGGGGACATGGCCTGGGAACATGGCAGACTGGGGTGGTGGCCGTGCCATGGGGACATGGTGGCTTATGGTGGTGAGGTGGCCTGGGGTGGTGGCCATGCCGTGGGGACACAATGGCCTGTGGCAATGACGTGACCTGGGACTGTGGTCCCACCGTGAGGATGTCCCCTGACCTTCCAGGTGAGATAAGTGCCCTGATGGAACCAGGGTGTGCCTGTGCCCCCCCCTGTGTCCCCATCACGGCCACCCCCTCCTCATGCAAAGCCCCCTGCCCACCTGGGCCACTGCAGCACCATGCCAGCAGGTGACTCACGCAGCCCATGACCTCCGTGAGGTGTATTTTTAGGTGCTCGTTAAAAAAGAAAGATAACAAGGAGTGGGGGTGACAACACAACAATGGAGAAAAGAACCAGGGAAGGAGCTGATGACATGGTGGTGACAGCCTGGGGGGACACGCAGGGCTGGCAGCACCCCCACCCCAAAGTACTCTGCCCCTCCCAAGCCTCATTAAGCCCCCAAGAATAATTGCCTCCTTAAAGCTGACTAATTGATTTTTGCACGCTGATTAAATTAAAGCCACTGCAGGAGCTGGGGGGGACGCAGGGGCGATCAATGGGCTGCCAAGTGTCCCCTTGGTCCCCTCCTCTTTTGGGTTGGGGGGCTGGGGTCTGTCCCCTGTATGTCCCCTGGGGTTTGGGGACACTGCACAGGCATGGCACTGGAAGGGGACGTGCCTCCGGGGTGGGTTTTTTCTTGGGGGGACGATGATGCCATGGAGCCCATAGGTGCCACCAGGTTTGATGCCACCTTGGCGTCGTCACCCAGGGCCATGAAAACGCTGTGGCGGGATGCACTGGGAACAGTCCCCAGGCTGCTCTATGCCTGTGTGTCCTACCCTCCCATCCCCGCTGCATGTCCCCCCCCAGCCCCGCGTTCTTTGCTCACCCCCGGCGCTGGCAGCAGCTGTCACTTGCCATTGCATCCTGCTTTCCCCGCCGAGGCTGATGGAGATGGCAGGCGACGGAGCGGGCACAGGCGCGTGTCCCTGTGTCACAAGCCCGCCGGTGCTCAACCTCCCGGGGATGGCTCTTTTGCGTGGCCGTCACCCCTTAGGGTGACCTGGCTGTCCCCGTGGCGGCACCTGTGGTTGCCCCATTGTCACCATGGCCTTTGCCACTGGCGGCGGCATCCTGTCGCGTGACCCCACTGTTGACCCTGATGGGTACTCCTGGGTGGGGAGTTCTTGGCCATATGGGGGTCACCCAGGCTGTCCCAAAGTGTGGGTCCCCTCATAGCCCAGCCCCTGTGGGAGGGGAAACTGAGGCAGCGAGGAGGGAAGGGCCCTGGGGATGCTCCAAGGACTGTAGCCCGTGGGTTTGCCCTGTGGGGACACAGGTGCCAGGTGCCAGGAGTGTCCCCAGCTCCAAGGACGTGGCCACCAGCTCCTGAGCACGGAGGTGACGGAGGTCCAGACCCCGCGGGGACGTAGCCGCCGGGTGATCGTGGACGGAGGTGGCGTTGCCTGTGCCCCATGGGGACAGGGCGGGGCTCGGGGTGACCACGCGGGGACGGTCCACGCTGGGGGGAGCGGGGTCACGGAGGGGCCCCCAGCGGGGGCGGCCTAAGGGGGCAGTCGGGGCCGGCGGGACCGGGGTCCCACGGAGAAACCGGGGGTCACGGGTGGGGCGGGCGCGGG
>VYZV01002404.1:195874-228312 GCA_013401275.1 Pandion haliaetus | reverse complement strand
GGCTGACCCATTCCCCGCCCCCCTCCCCGAGTGTATGAGGCTCCGGGACGTTTGAGCCCTGAGCTGTGTTCTCTAGCCATCACCGTGCCCCTACACCAGCTCCCCCTGCCCTCATGGCGCTGGGCCCCCCACCCAAGGAGGGAACCGTGGCCGTCATGGTGCACGTGCAGCCCTCGCCCCCTGCGAGCGAGAGTGGGTGGCACACCCCATCCTGCACATCGTTGACCAGCACATCCTTGTCTTTGACCCTGAGGAGCCCAGTGGTCTCCCCAGCAGCGTGCTGTCTGCCCACAGACCCAAGCAGCAGGGCAAGGACCTGCAGTTTGCCTTTGACCAGCTTTTCGGGGAGGGGGCCACCCAGGAGGAGGTGTTCCAGCACACCACCTGTGGGATGTTGGACATCCTCAATGGCTACAACTGCTCTGGTAAGACCCAGCAAACACCTTTGATCCTTGCAGGAGCTCCTGCCCCATCTGCTCCTGGGCTGGGTGGCCTCAGTGGAGCCATGGATTTATTTTGGAAGCCCCTCAAGCAGCTGGGGAGATGGTGGGACACAACAGCAACGCAAAAACATGTAGCCTTAAACTTGTTGGTGGCAACAAGCTGGGGTGATTGCAAGTGTGATCAGGACAGAGATGATCCTGACATGGAAATGGCATCTAATCTTGGCAGGTAAGTGAGGGGAAGCAAAACATGAAGTGCTCTTATAGAATCACAGAATGGTTTGGGTTGGAAAGGACCTTGAAAGATCATCCAGTCCAACCCCCCTGCCATGGGCAGGGACACCTGTCACTAGACCAGGTTGCTCAAAGCCCCATCCCACCTGGCCTTGAACCTTTCCAGGGATGGGACATCCACAGCTTCCCTGGACAACCTGTTCCAGTGCCTCACCACCCTCATCAAAAAAACATTTTTTTCCTTACGTCCCATCTAAACCCGCCCTGTGTCACTTTAAAACTGTTGCCCCTTGTCCTGTCACTACAGGCCCTGGCAGAAAGTCTTTCTCTGTCTTTCTTATAATCCCCCCTTTAAGTACTGAACAGATGCAGTAAGGTTTTGCTGGAGCCTTCTCTTCTCCAGGCTGAACAACCCCAACTCTCTCAGCCTCTCTCCATAGCAGAGCTGTTCCAGCCCTCGGAGCATTTCTGTGCCTTCTCTGGACCCGCTCCAACAGGTCCTTGTGTGTCTTGTGCTGAGAACCCCAGAACTGGATGCAGTTCTTTGTTGGGGGGGAGAGGGTTTTTGGAGTGGGCAGGGAGAAAAGCAGGGCCGGGCTGGCAAAGCAGGTGAGCAGGAACAGTGTGAAGATTAACACAGATGAGCGCAAAGTCTTGCACTTGGGGTGGGATAACTCAGGAGCCCAGTGCAGGCTGGGATCTGTGTGGCTGGGGAGCAGCCTCGCTGGGAGGGACCTGGGGGGTCCTGGTGGACAACGACCTGAATGGAAGTCAGCAGTGCACTGTGGCAGCAGCAAAGGCAAGTTGGATCTGGGGCTGCATCCACAGGGTCATTTTTGGCTCAGATAGAGATGTGATCATCCCGCCCAGTGCTGTGTCCAGCTTTGGTCCCTGCAAGACAAGAAGGATGTGGACAGAATGGAGACTTTCCAAAGGAGGGCCACGGAGATGATCTGAGGGTTGGAGAGCCTGCCCTAGGAGGAAAGACTGAAGGAGTTGGGTCTCCTCTCCTTGGAGAAGACAAGGGGGGAACCTCATCAGTTTTTGAGTACTTAAAGGGCAGCTACAGAGAGGACAGAGGCTCTCTGGTCACAAGAATACAAGGGGCGATAGTTACATGTTGCACCTGGAGAAGTTTCATCTCGGTATAAGACATGTTTTTTACAGTGAGAACATCCACTGGAACAACCTCCCCAGGGACATAGCAGAGTCCTCGTGGCTGGAGGTGTTCAAGATGCCACTGGAAAATGTGTGAGATGATCTCATCCAGGCTCTCTTTCGCATGAGAGCTTGGACCAGATGGTGGATCTGTGGTGCAAAGAGCACCTTGGTTTTGCCTTCCCAGCCCAAATTGCAGTGATGGGCAGAGCTTTGAGAGGATGCTGAGTTTGAGAGCGAGATCTGGGGTGAAGCAGACATGTCTTGGGGTGCTTTGGGGGTTGCTGTGCCCCTTGTGAGCATCTCCCAGGTTGGCAGCTCCTTAAAGCTGGGTCTGAAAGCTCCTTGCCTGATGCTACAGACTCCCGTGCTGTTCACAGGCTGACAGCAGATGAGCAGCTTAACAAGCACATCGCTTCTGTGAGGCAGGCACCGAGTGGAAGACAATCACTCTCCTGTCTAATCATGAGCCGGGCACTGGTACCAGGGATGCTATTCGTGGCACTCTGGTGTGCTCTGTGAGCCGCTGAAGGCTGCCTCTGTCACCGTGCCCACCTGGCAGGCACGTCTTGTGTCTCTATCTGCATAAAATAACTCCAGGATCCTCAAATGAGAGAGTTGCGAAGCACCGAGTGCTGCTAATGGGGAGAAGGGCTGAGGCTTTCTAGATTAGTGTCCCCTGTTCTGATGGTGGTGCTTCAAGGAGGGTGTTGAAAGATGAGGGGGAAAAATGAGATGAATTACAAGAAGCACCTTCTTGTGAGAGACAGGGTAATTGGGCTACTTGGCTTGTTAAAGGGAAGGTTCAGGGGTGACTTGAGCATCTAAGCAGGTGATGGTTTGGGGACTCGTTCTGTCTCTGCTAAATTGGAGAGGCTGAAATGAGGAAAAAAATTGCACTGAAGGGTAGCATGGCTAGTGTGGAGGGTAATTAGCTTTGCCTTGTCTCTGCAAAGCCTGTGAGCAACCTCCACCACAGGGGTTTCTGCGGGAAGCTCTCCTCTCTGGCAAGGAGTGGATGTTACTCCACTCCTGCTGATTAATGATCGTTTCAACCATCCACCCTTTCTCCTCCCAGTGTTTGCCTATGGTGCAACCGGAGCAGGAAAAACCTACACCATGCTGGGCTCGGAGAAAAGCCCTGGCATCATGTACCTCAGCATGGTGGAGCTGTACAAGAGGATCGAGGCCAGAGAGGAGGAGAACTGTGAGGTTCTAGTCTCCTACCAGGAGGTATGCTGTGGCCGAGCCATGTCCCCTCCTGCCTCTGGGTCACTGTTGCCAAGACTTGGGCTTGATCCAGACCCTGTAGTGCCATGCTTGGGGTACCTGCTGCGCTGTCAGCTCTGCCTGGTGTCCCCAGGGCAGCCCTAGAGCCTGACTGGAAGCAGGCTCACCCACCCAGTTCAGTGAACTGGTGCTGCTGATTTCTTCCATCTGGAGTCACGGAATTTTCTCTTCCTCGCTGTGGTCCACGCAGCAATGAGGGCTTCCTGGCTGGAAGGGCTTTAGAGGAGTAGTGGCACAGTGACTTGCCTGTAAAGCCCTCCCAAGATGTCCTCTGCATTTAGAGCACCGTCAGCTGCTCTTGGTGTAATGAGATCCCAGAAGTGATGTTGGAGGGGACACCAGGTTGTGTGTGACCCTGGGGTACAAAGCTCTTCTCCCTGCTTGCTGCTGGGGAACCAAACCTCAGTGTTATATCGAGTTCCCCACTCCAGGTGTGCAACAAACAGATTCACAATCTGTTGGAACCCAAAGGCCCTCTGGCCATCAAGGAGGATCCTGAGAAAGGAGTTGTAGTTCAGGATCTCTCCTTCCACCAGGTGGCTATAAAAATGGGCACAAGGTCTGGGCAATACTGCGACTACACCAGTTCTGAAAGCAAATGGTGGGGGACATGGAGGGGTATGAAGACACAGAGCTGCTCTCTGCATGGCTCCTGGCTGGCAGCAAACATGACCCTGAGCTGAAACGAGCCCTGCAGAGCTGCAGGATGCCTCAGCCTAAGTCACCGTGGCTGCTCAGTGTCAGGTTGTCTCAGTGCCTGCATATGGGGTGTGCTGATGCCTGCCCTCTGCATGTTCCCTCCCAGCCCGCATCGGCAGAGCAGCTCCTGGAGATGCTGGCCAATGGCAACAGGAACCGGATGCAGCATCCCACCGATGCCAATGCCACCTCCTCCCGCTCACATGCTGTTTTCCAGGTCAGGGCTGGTGGTCGTGGTATTGCTTGGGATTTGTGCGGAAAAGGGGGCTAGGGAGAAATCTTGTGCCAGGACTGACATCCTGGGGTTCCTGCCACTGCTCCTCGTGTGCCACAGGGATTATCAAAATGGTTGTGGTACCGAAAAGGGAGGTACAGGGCTGGGCAGGCCACTAGCCAGCACTGTAGCAGGACAGCATATACTGGTCATGCTGGTGGCCACGTCTGCCAGACAGCCCTGTACTCCCAGCTTGGCGTTACATGTCCCAAGGGCTGAAGTTTCACTTTGTGCTTTTGACTCTTGTTGACTTAGCATGTGGGAGCCTTACCTAAAACCTGACCCAGAGCAAAGGGGGCCAATTACTGCTGCGTCATGGTTGTGCTTCTCCCCAGGTGCTGTGGGCAGGCTGTCTCCTCTGTCATGTCCCCCTTGGCACTGCGCTGGGAATTACACTCCCCCGGGGGCTTTGTAAACTTGCTCCCTGGTTTCTCAGTGCTCTCCTATGCAAACCTGCTAGTTTATTTCAATTCCAGCCAGGCCCTTCCCCGAATTAGCAGGGCCGTCACGGCTGCGTGGGGAGACGGAGGGCTCTGACTGTAATTTCAGTCTGAACCTGGTGCCTTGCCTGTTGCTGCTTGCAGGGGGGAAGTCCAGGTGTCTGGATGCTTTCCCAGCCAACTTCCCAGCTGGCCTTGTTGGTGGGTGCTGGATTCCTGCCTGCTGTGAATCCATTAGCTGTGTTGGAAATCTGCCCTTCCCGCTGCTGGCTCTGCCTTGTGGCAGGCAAGATGTGGTCTGGTGAGGATGCAAGACTGGTTACTGGCCTCCAGCATCTCTGTGGCACCTCCAGTCCTTGCAGGAGTTGCTCCTAGGGCATTGAGGGTGCTATAGGATGGTGGGGGAAGTGTTTGCTTCTCCTGGGAGATCTTTAGGGATGCAGAAGGGAAGTTACGGAGCGATGCTGCCAGGTGAGTCTTGGTGGCTGTGTCCTTCCTCGCCTGTACCAGCTGGGATCTGGACAGTTGGTGCCGAGAGCCCTGGCTTGATGCTGCCCTGGGGGCACTGTGAGGCTGTGTCTGGGGGCTTGCAGCCCCCGTTGGGGTCTGGATTGCTGGCAACATCCACAGTCAGAGTCTGGGCTGGGGCTGCCACTGTGCATGAGCACTTCCCGGGTAATGCTGGGACTCTGGGTTGGCGTGTTGCCCTTCAGGGACCTGACCAGCTGTACCTCACTTGCTCACCAAGTGTAGGAGATGCTGATTATTTTCTGTAGCTCTGTCACTTCCTGTGAGATCCCTTCCGTGGCTTTGCTACTCGTGTCATTGCCAAGTTTTCAGCTTGTCTTTTTAGCACGCTAGGCTCCTCTTTTTCCCCTCTTTGATCTGGTGGCCTGCATGATCCACTTCACCACCCTTTTATAAACATTGAAACTGGTGATGCTGGCTCCAACCAGCAAGCCTGTGTGCCTTGCTGAGCTGCAGCCTCACCAAACTCTATCTTCGCAGATCTACATGAAGCAGCAGGACCGCATTGGCAGCCTCACTTGAGGTCTGCAAGTGGCCAAGATGAACTTGATCGACGTGGCAGGCTCAGAGCAAGCTTCAGTCACCAACACCAAGGGAGAGCAGCTGCGGGAGGGTGCCAACATCAACCACTCACTGCTGGCCCTCATCAATGTCATGATGCGCTGGCTGATGCAAAGGTAATGCTGTTTGTGTGGCCCTGCTGGGCTCTGGCTCTCTAGGGTGGGTGAATGTGAGTGGTATCAAGTGACGAGCTAGCCGGTGCAGTGAGGACAGCAGCCTGGGCTGGACTCAGAGGTGCTGTGGGTTGAGTGTGGCCGTTCCCTTGCAATGCAGGATTCGGAGCTGAGCGCCCAATGGCCAAAAGCTGAGCAGACCCTTGATCTCTTGGTACAGAGCAAAAAAACCCCATATCCCGTACAGGGACAGCAAGCTCATGCGCTTGCTAAAGGACTCCATTGGCGGCAACTGCCACACTGTCATGATTGCTGCTGTGAGTCCCTCTGTCCTGGCCTATGAGGACACCTGCAACACACTCAAGTATGCCAGCCGGGCCAAAGAGATCAAGCTGTCAGTGAGGCTCTTGTGTTGCGGTGGTGATCTGTTGTGTGTTTCAGAGCTGCTGGGGATGGGCGGGAAGGAGCTTGGTCCATGGTGGGGTAGATTAGTGGGTGCCTCCCTTCTGCAGCTTGAGTTTTCCAGCCCTGGGGATGCTGCCTCAGGCAGAAAGCAGCCAGTGAAGCTGCAGACACTGTTCTCGATCTTCTTTTAAAGCCCCTCAGCCCAGAGACCGAAAAGTCTTTTGACTGTGGCAGCAGACCCCTGAGCGCAGATCATGCCCAGTGCAGCCACCCTGGGGCTCCCTGGGGACGCTGCAGGAGGCTGAGTAGCTGCACTGCTCCAGTGTCACAGAGGGGTATGTGCTGCCCCACTGCTTCTTTAACCTCTCCCTTGTCCCTGTCTCTGCAGCTGAAGAGCAACATGCTCAGCTTTGACTGCCCCGTTAGTAAACATGCCGTGATGTATGAACAGCTGAAAGCAGAGGTGAGATGCTGGTGGGGAGGGCTCTGTCTTTAGCTGTGGTTTGCTTGGGTTGTGGACCTCTGAGCTCCTGGGGGTCATGAAACTGTCTGAGCAACAGATGATCCTTCCTTGCAGGTGGAATATCTGCGGGAGAAGCTCTGTGCCTATGAAGATGCTGCCTGGGAGGCAGAGAACCAGGTGCTGGCACCGCTGGTTCCCATCAGCTCGAGCACAGTGGGGCTGCTCAGGTGAGGCTGGTGCGGAGGAGGGACAGAAGGGACAGAGCTTGGTGTGACCTCCTGGTGTCCCCTGTGTCAAGGAGTCTGCAGGGTTTTAGTGCTGGTCAGAGCCCAGATGTCCATCAGAAAGCAGATGAGTTTCTCTGCTGGTGTGCACCATCTTCTCAGCTGTGGCTGGGTGTAGTTACGAGCCTGACAGACCACAGCATGCAAAGCTGGGCTGCAAAGGCCAAATATTCCTCTGTTTGATCCATCTCAAAACTTCTTAGGCAATGTGGTGGCTTCCCCAGAGGATCTTCTCTGGCTCAGTGGCTTCTCTGGCTTCTGTAGGTTGGAGGAAGCTGTCCCAAAGACATGCTTGGCCCCAGATGATCAGAGGGAGAGTGATGGAGAGCAGCAGGAGCTGGAAGCTGGATGGCCTGTTCAGCTGCAGCTGGAATTGGAGAAGCAGGTGAGAGAAGGGGTAGACAGTGCAGGAGGGCTTGGCATAATGAGTGGTGCCTGGTGGGGGGCTCAGATACCCTTGTGGGGTACACTGGGCATGCTGGGAGGGGGCAGGAACTCAGCCAGTCTACAGAGTCCTGGCTCAGCATGTGTTGGGCTGTGGATTGCTAGGAAAACCCCTTAACTTCCCAGCTAACAGGGAGTTTGGGGACCAAACTCAGCTCAAATATGGGCTAATCCAGGGCTTTTGGGCAATTGCTCCAGGCTGCAGAGGAAATGCCTCCCAGCAGCCCCAGAGCAACCCACCAGACAGATATTCAGCTGGAAGAGAAGAAACCAAGCCATCTAAGCCATCTTCTACAGGAGTTGTCTGTCAGCCAGCCAGAGATGTGAGTGTCCTCTTGCTGTCCCCACATGCCACTTCCTCTTGTTTGCCTGTACATGTAGCCTGTTGCACGTAGCCATCCTAAGGGTGGTCTAGATGGATGTGGGACCAGGTCTTTCCTTGCAGATGACTGCCTGCCCTCCAAAATAAGGGATTTGGCTCCTGGGGATCCAATCCCATGGGATAATCCCTCCTGGAAATGCCAGCAAGGAAGGCTTCCAGGCACAGCAACTGTGTGAGCCTTAAGTGCATGTTGTTAGTCCTCAAATTACCTCTGTGAAGTCTTTCCTCCTGTGTCAGCTCCCCCAGGTCCTGCCCTGGCAGGGCTTCCATGGCACCATCTGCTGATGTCTCTGCCCAAAGCATCTTGGCAGAATGAACCTCTTTAGAAAGGTCTCTTGAGGGAGGATGGCCTTGATGTGTTCCTGGATCTCTGTCTGCCTCTAGCTGAGGTAACGAGTGTCTGAAGCCCAGCAGAAAGTCTGTAGATGCCATTTGGTGCCTTGTAACCAACAGGTGAACACGCAACTCACAGCTCAGGTTCTTCAGTAAGAGATTTACAGCTTGGGTATCTCATAGCTTCAAAGTTTGCCTCTCTTCCCCCAAAACTCTGTGAACAGGCTCTGCCCTACCCGAGGAGGTGTCTCAGAGGTGATACTGGTGGTGCTGAGCCTCTGTTACTGGTGACACTGGCTCAAGCTCACCTGCTAACTGGTTCTTGAGTCTGTCTGTCTCTGTTGCAGGCTTGTAGCTGCCATCCTGAATGCTGTCTGAAAGCAGCATTCCCTCCTGAAGGATGCCAACCTCCTTACTCCTGAAATGGTCTCTGAATTTGAGGAGCTGGAGCGCCTGGTCCATCAGGAGACTGGTGTAAGCCTGGAGCAAGCCATGTCTCCGAACAGACCTGCAGAGGTCAGTGGGGCCACCCCAGCCCAGAGGATGCAGCAGGGCTGTGATGGTGAGGATTTGGATTGGGGACAGTCAGTGCTGTTCCCTTTCCTTTGTCTCGACATGCACCGGAGGAGCTGGTGGTGGTGGGGGACAGCTCCCAGCCATGGGCACAGGGCAGGGAGATGAGTTTCTCCTTACATGGTGCCCAGCGGGCTATGCTGAGAGTGGTTCCAGCCTTGCTTTGTATAGCGGTTCAGGCTAGCCAGCATATCTAACAGCCTGGGGCATGGCAGAAGCCTCAAGCAGCCCTTGTCTCCAGGGAGCTCAGCATGTGTGTGCAAGTCAGCTTAAATGTGAGTGATATTTCTGCTCCAGGAGACCAAAGCAGCAGTTCTGATTGTAATTTTTTCTCGTCTTGTTTACTCCTCTATGGTACACTTGCCTGAGTAAGCCTGGCTGCAGCCTCCCAGCTGGCAGCCTGCATCTGACCAGGGCTGAGCTCTTCCTCCACATCCTCAGTGCCAACACACGAACCTGATAGTGAAGCTGTGGGCTCTGAAGACCGTGTTTCCTGCTGACAGACCAGGCACTGCCATGGGGTGCTTGCTTTGGGACCAGTATGGTGCCTTTATTTAGGCTGGCACAGTACAGGATTATTTGTGCTGGCTCTTTTCCTCTGGGTTTAACGTGATTTGATGAAAACACCAGCTGGCAAATGGCTGCTGTAGGGCTTGCTGGGCAGATCTCTGAGCTGTGATGGGGGGCAGAGGGGGATGCCCCAGGGTTTGGGGGTGTCTGGGAGCTGCAGACAGGGAGGTGACAGTGTTTCTTCTCTGCTCCTTTATCAGAGGCATCTGTCACTGTGCCCAGTGCTCCTGTGACAAGTACCGCCCTACAATGCTTGCAGCAGCTCCCTCCGCTCTCCAGTTCTATGCTGATAGCTCCCAGCCCAATTAAGAAGAGGAGGAAGTCTAAGACGAACAACGCTTCCCAGTCGGGAACTCCTCACAGCCTCAAAACATGGATGAAACGCCAGTGGAGATGTGGGGGGAAAAAAGCAGAGATTCCTAGGGCGATGCAGAGCCCAGGTACCTCCTATCTCAAAGCAGCAGCCCAGACACCCCCTGTCTCCCTAGTGCCATTGTGTTGCACCCCCAAAATCTGCCCACTGACAGTCACCAAAAGCCATGTGCCCCTGGCAATGTCAGCTGCCCAAAACTGCCGCACCCTGACTGCCCTGCCCGTTCATGACCTGAATGTGACTTTTGAGATCTGCAAGGACAGCGGTTCACCCGGCATGGCCAAGCCAGCTGCCTTCAGCACACCTGGATTCTCTGTCTGGGACAATGTTCAGAGCATCCTAAACAAGCAGGACAGCCCCTTTGTGCCCAAGTAAGTGCTGCCCTGGATGGGTCACCCATGTTTTTGGGGATCTCCCCTCCATGGTCTTGCTGTCTGGGTGAATCCTTTGTGTATCACTTCAGCTCTGCTAAGAGGGGAGACGACATTTGGCCTGTGGACAGGCAGCCCGTGGGCCAAGCTTGTGTGTGAATTGCTTGCAAAGTTATAAAAAGCATTCCAAGAAAATCTGTTTCTCCTTTTCCCTTTGGACATGGAGGAGCATCCTCCACAATGCTTTTGGAGCTTCTCGTGCTAGTTGGGAAGCAGGTGGGGTATCGCCTCTCCTCCCAGAGAGGTTGAATTGAGGGTCAGGACTGTGCAGTGTGGGGATTTTAGGGTATTTCGTTTTTTTTATTGGTGGTGCTTCAAAGCTTCTGGCTTTTACAGAGCTGTGTGAATTTGTGTGACCATCCAAAAACAGAGATCGGCATGCCCTTGGTAAGGCACCCTTAGGTCTCCCTGTGTCCTCCTATAGCTCTAGGAAATCGTTCCTATAGAGGGTAACTGAGGTGCAGGGGAATGGCCTGACCACCTTAGGGAGCAGCAGTACCCAGGCAGCTGCTGCCACCTGTGCAGATCTCCTGAGGATTTATCCCTGTTTGAGTCATCTTCCCCTGCAAAATTAGACAGGTTTCCTGTGACTTCTGTTCCCTGCAGGTGGATGGTGTTGGCCCAGGTGCCTCCCAGCCTTGTGAGAGTGCATGGTCAGGATCTGGCCCTGGCACTAACCCTCTTTTCCTCGGCTGCAGACCCCGTGACCCATTGTTTGCCATGAGGGGTTCCTCCATCCCCAAGCCCTCCTCTGTCTCCAAAGCATCTGCACAGAAGTGGAGGCAAGTGGAGATGTGAGACAGCCGCTGGCACCCTGTGCCCCAGAGCACTCTGTGCAGGCAGCAAGGGCTGGCAGCTCCTGCCTGTGCTCCCCTTTGGGACTCGAGCCCCTATCCCTGCCTGTGTTGGCTCCACCTTGCCTGTAACATCTGGGGATGATGGGCGGCCTCTGCCCTGAGCCTCAGGCATTTAAAATGGCCCCTTTCTCTTTCACAGCACCACTTACCCCTCCCTGGGTGTGCTCCAGAGCCCCGTTGTCCAACTCCTGAGCAGCAGCCAGAGATCTGTGCAGCCCTCCCAGGTAAGCCCTGGGCCCTTCCACACCTGGCCAGGTGTCCAGGGAATCCCTCTTCCCACAGCATGATGGGCTGTGGGAGTGATCCCTGCCTCGGGACAGGCAGCAAACTGCTGTGCCAGCCCCATTCCAGCTCAGGGGGTGGAAATACCTGGGAATTGGGATGTTTGGTGCTGGTGGAAGATGCTGTTTGGGGTTTGCTGCTTCCTGGCTGCAGCCATAGCGTTGGGGAAGGGTGGAGGGTGCTTGGGGAGGGGTAGAAAGGAGGAGGGAGCTGGCAGCACCTGGATCTCCATCATGAGGGGACATTTTTACTGCTTTTACCCAGGAGCTGCCTCATCCACTTCTCTTTCCATCCTCAGAATGTGCTTTGGGCACTCTCGCCTGGAAGGGCAGCAAGAGGACCACCAATGGCCTCGTGGCACATGGCGGTGCACCCCCCTGCTCCCACCCCCTAGCCACTGAAGCTGTTATGCTGATGGCTCCAAAATACAGGATCCCTCCCGACATTCAAACCCAGGTGCCAAACTTCTTCCTTTCTCTGGGAGCCCTATCCCATCCCTCCTGCAGCCCCACAAGTTTCCCCTCAAGCCCTTCTTCTACTCCCAATGTCACCCCCAGGGTCCCGGTTGGTGTCCCCTGTTGTGTGTTACCCCCCTTGGTGCAGCCCTGTATATTTTTTGCAGCAGATGGATTATTGCTGTTCCCTCTCAGCCCCTCTCTAATCTGCGCCAGGGTGTCGAGTGCTAACAGATGGGTGATGCTAAGAAATAACACGCGCTTTTAATAAATCCTTTCATTTCAAACCAGAGGGGCGAGGGGAGACGTGTGGCTGTTTCTTCTCGCCTCCCCCTCACACAGGGAGCCAGGATTGGGTAGCGGCTCCTGTCTGTGAGGGCATGGAAAAGGCCCGTGCTTCTGGGGGTGGGCTTCATCGTGGCTTGGCTCCATTGTGGCTTCCCCCCATCTCCCATCATCATAGGGGCCCTGTGTGTGCCTCCTGCCCCCTTTGCTGCCCCTGTGGGGGTCTGGGCCTCTTGCTCAGTGTCCCAGCGTGCAGGCCAGGGGCAGTGGAGGATACCTGCCTTCCTTGTTCCTGCTGCTTTGTGTAGTGATGGGAAAAGTGGTTCTGTGCTGTTTCCCCCCTGCTAAAATGCCATCGCTGCCCGCCCCATCTCCTTGTCCCCCTGGGATCCTTACTTCAGCTGCCTGCAAACCCACAGTCTGGGGGCAGAGAGCTCTGAGCATCCCTGGGACCCAGGAACCACACCTGTCCCTTGACACCCCTGTGACACCTTTTCCTGCCATCCCAGGGCACATCTGGGCACTGACACATCTGGCTGCCTGCACTAGCTCCTTGTTGCCACCCTCAGAGGTGACCAATGGTGGCAGGAGCAGAATGGGGAGGCTGGACCCAGCTCCAGGCATGCTGCTGTCCCATGGGGACCGGAGTCAGTGGCATGCTGCTGTCCCATGGGGACCGGGGTCACTGACTCCTCCTGCCCTACTTTTCTGCCCGGCAGTGGCAGATCTTGCCTTTGTCTTCTCAGAGGCTGGAAGCTTCTAATTAAAACTTCCAGCCTGCTCCCAGTTCATTTGTCTCATTAAGAGGGGGCCTGGGAGGAGGAAGGGGGAGAGCCTAGCTCTGCCTCCATGCAGCCGCTGGGAGTGAACAGCTTTCTGTGTTTTGATCCTGGCTGCGTAGGAGCTGGGAGAAAATAAATCTCTGGGGAGTGGTTTATATAGGACCCTGAAGCCCCCGTGCCCCTGCTCTGTTCCCCCCACCCTGTGAGGGCTGTGTACCCCCAGAGGCCTTCAGGAAGTCTATAGTGATGGAGGTCCCCTGTCACTGTGGGCTGTCACATGGCATGTGTCCCCAGGGTTGTCACTGTTCTGGCAGGGTGGGGACACCAAGTGTCATGTGTGGGGTATGTAGATGCCCCAGGCTAGGTGGTTCTGTGCGCAAAATCCCTGCCTGTGGCTGGTGACACCAGCCCAGGACAGCAAGGGGGACATGGGGCTGGCTGGGGACAAGGAGCTTCTGGGGATTAAAGGGGGATGTGGCAGCAAGAGGTTGTCCCTGAGCACTGTCCAAGTGCCACCAGTCCCACCAATATGATCCCCAAGTGGCTCTGGGTCCCCACAGGTTACACCCATGGGGACATGGCTGTTGCCATAACCCTCCCATACCAGCTGCTGTCGGTGGCCTTGCGATGGTGGCCGGTGCCCAGTGGGGCCTGGCTGCCTGTCCTGAGCAGGCAGGGAGCCTTTCCCAGCCATCGGCTGCCATCTAGCTGCCGGCCAGTGAGACCTGTTCCCATCCCTGTCCCTGCAGCATCCTCACCAGCACCCCAGGGCACCCAGTCCCCCAGCTTCCTCTTGGGGCACCCACTGCATGTCCCTTAAGTCCCCAAAACACCCCTGTCTCCTGCCTGTGCTGTCCCCAAGGCCTGGCTGTGCCTCAATTTGTGGCCAGGTTCAGTGGCTTAGAGGGGATAGGGCTGGTGGTGGCCCCATGCCCATCACCACCACCACCCCTGGATCTGTCCTCCCATGTTTCCTGGCAGCGTGGTGCCCCAGCATAAAGGTACCCCGTGGCTGTGCTGGGTAGCGCCGGCTCTGGCCCTGCACAAAGCCCCTTTCAGCTGCCTGGGGAAAGCCCCTGGCACCTGGCCCCCACCTAGGGATGGGTCCTGGCCCTCAGTCCTCCCCCATCGTGGGCCAACAGGGGGCAAAAGACCCTCCCCAAACTCAGTGCACATGTGACCGGTGACATGGGCGTGCACATGCAGCCATGGCCATGGCAGGATCAGCCCCCCTCGGAGCTGGGAAGGGGATCCAGTGTCATGAGCTCCAGCCAGGCTCCAGCGGCAACCAGCCAGTGCTTTTACAGACCCACTGGGGTGAAAAGGACTTTAGAGGCTTCAGCAACTTAATTAGCAGTGTCTTAATTAGCAGCCTGCCCACACTGCCAGACTGCCTGCAAAGTGCCTTGGCCCGCTGGGGAGATGAGGCTTTGGTGGCTGGTGCTGAGCTGCTTGTGCCGGGGCTCGTCCTGGGGGANCACAGATGATTCATTTATTTTTAGTGTGTGTGGTGGGGTGTGTGTGTGTGTGTGTGTGCGTGCGCGCACATGTGGATGTGCATGCATGTGCATAGCAGGATGGCTGTGCATGTTGTGTATACGTGGAAGGGTAGATGGGCTTCTGCAGCTCTGTGTGCATGTGCACAGGTGTTCAGGGAAAGCAGCATGTGTGTGCAGATCTGTGCATACTCTGTGTATACATGTATATGCAGGGGTAGGCATGCGTGTGTGTGTGCGCACAGGCACAGAGGGATGGATGTGCATGTGCATGGGTAGGCATACACATGTATCTGTATGTGGATATGCATATGCATACGAGCGGGTGTGTACATGCCTGTGTGTAGATGTGCACATGCACGCGTGTGGGTGCCTCCTTATGGATGTGTGCACAGGGTGGTGTGTGTGGTGGGGTGTGTGCATGGATCCATACCAGCAGCATGCATAGGGGTGTGTGCACATGTACGCATGTGTGTGTGCCCAGACATGCAGGTGTGTGTGCATGGCAGGGTTTGTGCACAGGGGGGGTGGCTGTGCACGCACACACCTGAGCCTGCCCAGTGTCTGTCTCTGCCTTGAGCACCTCAAGACGCTGCTGGGGCCAGGGTTGTCATGGGGACAGGTTCCTGGGGTGCAAATACAGCCTGGGCCCTTGCAGCAGGCATCCTACAACACTTCACCTGGCCTCGCATCCAGCACCCGTGATGCCCCGTGGCATTGTACCCAGGCCCTTGGTGTTCACCCAGCCTTGCACCCAGCACCCACCCACCAGCTGCCCCATGGGTGCCTGTGGCCACTGCTCTGCCTCCCCCCTTGGCATCTGCCCCAGGCCCCCCCAGGCCCTGGCAGTGCCTTCTGGGGGGGCAGGCAGTGAGCAGGGGGCCATGCTGCGGTGCCCGGGCTGGGTGCCAGTGCGCATCCGCCCCTGCCAGGCACCACAAAGGCTGGCTTTTATGCTGGCCCTCTGGCTCCCTGGCTGGCGGCCAGTGTGGGGGCAACCGGCAGGGCCAGGGGCCCCTGTGCTCCATAAAACTCCCCAGGCCAGGCACATCACGCCTGCCCTGTCAGCATGGAGAGCCAGCGGCTCTCCTCCTATGGCCGCCGCTTCGGAACTGCCACCCCAGTGTACCGGGTGCTCCCTGCCAGCCCCCCAGCCCGGCTCCGGGCACCCCGCAGCACCCAGCCAGGTCCCTGCATGGGTGCCCACCTGGGGTCAGGCAAGATGGACTTCTCACTGGCAGCAGCACTCAACTCAGAGTTCAAGGAGACGCGCACCAATGAGAAGGTGGAGCTGATGGAGCTCAACGACCGCTTCGCCAGCTACATCGAGAAGGTCCGGCTCCTGGAGCAGCAGAACAAAGTGCTGGTAGTGGAGCTGAACCAGGTACGAGACCAGGAGCCCTCGTGTCTGGCCGACGTCTACCAGGAGGAGCTGCGTGACCTGCGGCGCCATATGGAGCAGTTGGCCACCGCCAAGGCCCGCCTGGAGATTGAGAGGGACAACCTCACCGAGGACCTCGGCAGCCTCCAGCAGAAGTAAGATGCTGCCCTGCTTGGGGTAGTCCTGGGGACCAGGGTGGCCACCATGACCAGGATGATGGTGAGGACCAGGGTGGTGATGGGGCCACCAGGAGCAGGATGGCTCTAGGGACTAAGGTGGCCACCAGGACAGGACTGAGTAGCCACTGGGATGGGTGTCAGGGTGACTACCAGGACCAGAGTGGCAGTAGGGACCAGGAGGGCCACCAGGGTGGTGATCAGGGTTGTCCTGAGGACCAGGGTGGTGATGGGGCCCATGGTGGTGGCAAGGACCAGGGTGACCCGTGGGACCAGGACGGGGACCGGGGTGTCCCAAGGGATCAGGGTGGCCACCAGGACCAGGGTAGCCCTGGGGACCAAGCACTGATGGGTACCAGGGTGTTGACGGGGATATGGGTAGCAACAGGGACAAGGGTGACCCCTGGGAACAGTATGGGACGGTGGCAGGGGATGTGGGATGGGCACAGGCACTGACACGGTGTGTGGGTGCTGGTGGCATGGGGCTGCATCAACCCGGTGGGTCTGTCCATGGGGCTGAGAGCAACAAGTAACAGCACCTAACGAGTAACGGTGCCTAATGAGTAACAATGCTGAATGGGTAGCGATGCCAAATGAGTAAGGGTGCCTCTCTGCTCTGGCGCAGGTTGCAGGACGAGGTGACCCTGCGGCTGGAGGCTGAGAGCAACCTGGCTGCCTACAGGCAGGTGAGGGCAGGGGCCAGATCCTGCGTCCCCCCATCCTGCATCCCAGGGGCTCAGCTCAGGGATGGGGCAGGGTTGGGACAGGGATGGGCATGGACAGACGAGACAGGGATGGGGCAGGGATGAGCAGGAAGGAGCAGGGCTAGGCAGCTCAGGAGGGAGCAGACCCAGCCCTGGGGACAGTCCCTCCTGTCCCCCCGCGGTGACAGGATGTGGATGCTGCTGCCTTGGCTCGCCTGGACCTGGAGCGGCGGGTGGAGACCCTGCAGGATGAGATTGCCTTCNCCCCAGGAGCTGCGGGAGCTACACGAGCAGCTGGCCCGGCAGCGGGTGCACATCGAGGTGGACACGAGTAAGCCAGACCTGACAGCTGCCCTGCGCGACATCCGCAGCCAGTATGAGGCCACGGCCGCCAGCAACATCCAGGAGACCGAGGAGTGGTACAAGTCCAAGGTGGGGTGGAAGCCAGTCACCCAACGGATGAGTGGTCTGGCTGTCCCCTCCTGGGATGTCACCTGCTTGGGGCCGGGGTTGACAACCCCAGGGTTGGGTGGCTGTGCATGGGGTTTGGGATCCCCACTGTCCCTGCTTGTGTCCCATATCCTGGTTTGGTCCATGTGGGGAGCAGGGATGTGTCCCCTGTGTCATCCCAAGGCACCATCCCTCCCACTCACAAAGCAGGGACATGTCCCCAGCAACACCTGCCATCAGGGTTGTGTCCCATGTCCACTGTCCTATCACCTCAAGGGAGCAGAGATACACCACCACAAGATGTGCTATCCACCACGTGCCCCCTGTGCACTGTCCCTTCCACCCACAAGAGTGGGGACATGTCCCTAGCACCATGTGCCATCGGGGGCACATCCCGTGTGCGCTGTCCCTTCCTCCCATGGGAGTAGGGATGTGTCCGCACAACAAGTGCTGCTGGAGCCACAGCCCTTCCACGGGAGCTGGTCCCTAGGACATGTGCCTTTGGGGATGTCCCATGTGTCCCTTTCTGCTGTGGGAACAAGGATATGTCCCCAGTGCATGTCCCATGTGCACTGTTCCCTCCTGCCATGGGCACAGGGACATGTCCTCAGTGAAATATGGCACTGGAGACATGTCCCATGTGCACTGTCCCACCACCCTGCAGGGTCAGGGATGTTTCTCCGTGCCACATGCTACTGGGGCCATGTTCCTCCTGTAGAGCAGAGGAGGGTCATGTCCCCATGCCATGTGCCACTGGAACACATACCGGCCGTGTGGTCCCATACCATGGCACGTGTGTCCCCCTCCAGTTTGCAGACCTGACGGATGCAGCCACCCGGCACGTGGAGGCCCTGCGCGCAGCCAAGCAGGAGGCCAACGAGTACCGGCGCCAGCTCCAGGCCCTCACCTGCAACCTGGAGGCTCTGCGGGGTTCAGTAGGTGATGGCTGTGGGGTGCAAGGGTGGGGACATGGCTTCAGGGAGCTGCCACCACCACAGGGTTCTCTGTCACAGTGGTGGGGACCACCACCCAATGCTGGGGGAATGGCTGGTCCCCAAGGATGGGAGATGGATGGGCACTGTGGAGAGCCCCTAGGTCCTGGGAGAAGGTGGCTGTGGAGGGTGTCACATCCCTTGTGGCCCCCCAGAACGAGTCCCTGGAGGGGCAGCTGCGGGAGCTGGAGGAGCGCTATGCCTTAGAGACAGCTGGCTACCAGGATACAGTGGTGCGGCTGGAGGAGGACATCCGCAGCCTCAAGGAGGAGATGGCCCAGCACCTGCAGGAGTACCAGGATCTGCTCAACGTCAAGCTGGCCCTCGACATCGAGATTGCCACGTACCGCAAGCTGCTGGAGGGCGAGGAGAGCAGGTGACAGCAGAGCTGTGGCTCCCCATCCCCAGCCATGCCCCAAACCAAGGCCAAATCCTTGTGGTCCCTCTGGGGTGTCCAGCTCAGTTGGGGGCCACCCTCCAGCCTGCTGCCCCAGCCCTGGGCAGGGTGGAGCTGGTGGGCGGCAGGACCCTGTGCTCTTCCCAATGCCCCCTGTTGCTCCTGCAGGATCACCATCCCTGTGCAGAGCNGGCTGTGGCTTCACATGGGGGGGGGGTGCAGGGGGCAGGATGGTTGCACAAGCAGGGGTGGCTTCTGGGGGCTCCATGGGGGGAGATGCCATCTTGGCCATATCTGCCCCATCCAGAGGGACTGGGAGGTTTTCCTCTGAATCTCAAGGAACGAGGATTCCTGGGTTCTCTCAAGATGGGGGGAGGAGTGGGCCATGACCACATGCCCGAGGCTGAGCATGTCCCCAAGGCCGATGATGTCCCCAAGACTGACCATGTCATCATGTCCAGTGCCAGCCACATCCCCAAGGCCAATTGTGTTGCCCAGTGCCAGCTGTGTCCCCAAGGACAACCCTGTCTGCAAGCCCAGTCATATCCCAAAGCCACCCATGTCCCCATGGCCAACCACATCTCTAAGGCCAAACATGTCCCCAGTGCCAGCTGTGTCCCCAAGGCTAATCATATCCCCAAGCCACCCACATCCCCAAGGCCAACCATGTCCCCAGTCGCATCCCCAGGCCAACCATGTCCCTGAGGCCAACAGTGTCCCTGAGGCTGGTCGTGTCCCCAGGGCCACCGTCTCCCATGGTTCAGGGTTTTCCAGCCCAACCTGTTTCCTTTGGGCCCCTCCACTTGTGTGTGGCTGGAAGGGCTATACCCTGGGCGCCAGGTCACTGCCATGTCCTGCCCGTGTCCCCTAGAGACTAGCCTGGACACTAAATCCGTGTCAGAAGCCCATCTGAAGAGGAGCATCGTGGTCAAAACTGTGGAGACCAGAGATGGAGAGGTGGGAAGTCCTCATCCGTGTCACCCATGCTGCCTTCCCTCCACCTCTGCCTCCCCACAGGGTGTCCCTAAGGGGGTCACTCATCATGCACATGGGGCCACCATCCCTCAGCTCCAGGAGCAGCCCAGGCAGGGAGCCAGTGATCCCAGTGCCCTGAGGGCACAGCATGAACTGGCTCTGGACCATGGTGGAGCTGAGCCTGGCAGCTCATAGAGAAAAACATCTCCATCCCAGTCTCCAAGCTCGTTCACAGCCCAGGCAGGCTCAGCCGGGAGGAGAGCCCAAGCACGGGGTAATGGTCCCTCTCCCTCTGTCTCCAGGTGATCAAGGAGTCCAAGCAGGAGCACAAGGAGGTGGTGTAGGGCAGGCGAGCTACAGCAGCTGCACGCTTGTAGCCATAGCTCCGTAGGTCCCATCTGATGCTGCGAGGGAGCCCCACAGCCAGGCATGGGTCATGGGAGGAACCAGTGGTGCTTCGGCAGGGAGCATCTCCCTCTCATCAACCTCTCACCTATCCCATGTCGCCCCATGCCCCAGGGACCCCAGTGACACCCTGTTTGGGGCTGGCTGCCAGCAAAGCACCCATCTGACCAGGCACTGTGTGGGGAGGGGATGGGCAATACCTGGGGGAGGTAAGCAGTACTGGCCAGAGCCAAGCTCCCCTGGGGGATGCTACCACATTCCCATGGCATAGAGGGGCCAGCGGTTTTGGGGTCATGCCCGCGCTTGTCCCAGGTCTCCAGCTCGCCAATGTCTAGGGAGAGAGTCAGTCCTGTTTGAATCTCCATGCACTGGTTGGACAAGACGATGGTGCCAAGAGCATTTCTCCCTGCATCCTACCTTGCTGCCCTCTCTCTAGTCTGGGAGGCCACCCTGAATCTCCTCAGTGCACCCAGAGCCTGAGCACCCTTGGGATGGGGGGCTGCAGGGTGCAAGGTAGTGGCTGGTGAGGGATATTTCCCCATCACCAAGCATTGGGTGGGCTTAGCCAAGAGGCACGGGCAGGAGGAAGGGGAGGATGGAGAGGCAGGGTGCTGTTGGGATGGTGTCAAAGGGTGATGAAATGGGGATAATGAGGGGTTCCGGGGAACACTGGGGTCTCCAGGGTGGTTTGTGGGGCCAGAGCAGTGGTGGGCACAGCAGGCTGGGTGGCCTTAAGGGTTTCTCCTGGAACAGAGCTACGGGGCTGTCCTGACCCCCACTGGAGTGTCTGCCACTAAGGTGTCCCCATCACCATGGCAGGGAAAAACAGTCCCGAGGGGCTCGTGGTGACCGACAGCTGTGCACCTGGCCCCTCACCTGGAGGGGTCCCACGCAGGTGAAAATGGAGAGGAGGGGAGTGCAGAGGAGGAGGAGGGTATTGGGGCACCTGTGGGTGCTCTCACAGTAGGAGGTGCCTCCCGCAACCCAGGAGTGACAGGGGAGAACAAATGGAGCCATCCTAATCCTGCCTGTCCCACCTGGGGTCACACTAGGAGCCAGGGGGACTGGGGACCAGGGCTGCCCCGGTCACAATACCTGCCACACATGGAGCCCAAGCCCACACCCTGCATGGGCATTCAAGATCAGGTTGGAAGAAATCCCTTGTTCCTGGGCTCCACATGGCCCTGTCCCCCATCTATCCTCCTGTGCTTCCCCCAGACCAGCACATGCCACCAGCCCACCCAGGACCATTGCCCAGCCCGGTCCATGCCCGCAGCCCCTGTCCCCACCTTTGATTTAGCTACTGACCACAGTTGAAACCTGCCCTGATGCCACCTAATGTAGGAGCAACAACCCAGCAGCACTTCCCATACCCCATAAGCCCTTCAGGATGAGCACACGGGATGCTACTCAGATGTCATCTCCTTTGTCCACCTCATCAGCTGGCTCAGGTGCTGAGCATGCCTTGCAGCTACCGACTCCAGAACGGCCATTCCCAGGGGCAGGAGATGTTATAGGAGACCTGGGTGCTGCCCAGGTTTGGCATCCGGAATGGGATGGCAGTGGCCCGGGGGGGGCTTGGTCCCCTGCGAGCAGCCTCTGGCTGGAGCTTTGCAGCCCACGTAGCTACTGAATTAATGCACTAACACCTGCAACAGCTTGAGATGAGAAATAAAGCTAACGCAAGTGCTGTGTTTCCATGGTCATGCCTGCAATCCACCTCTCTGCAGCCAGTGCTGTGGGTTGTTTGGGATTAGCTGGGGCGGCGAAGCCCTTTGGGAGCCCAAAACTGAGCTCGAAGTTGCCAGGGGACGCAAGCTCAGTGCTGTACCCAAGGCATGGCTAACACTTCATGGGTCACCCATAAGGGACTGCAATGCAGGGGAGGCGGTTGCAGGAATAACTCCCCCAAGAACAGGCAGCTGGGCAGCGGGGTAGGAGAGATCCCCTTCCTGGGAGGGAGGGGAAGTGGGGATCTGCTTGGGGTTCTTCAACCTCAAACCCAGCTCCTTCCCCGCACAAACTCGGGCTGCAGCTCCTGGGATCGGCTGCAGCTGTTAGGACTGCTGGTGGATTTGAGATCCTGCACGTCATCTACACGGTTTAAGTGCCTGAGCGTCGCTGGGCCCCTCAATGCCACTCTCCTGGACAGCAGGATTTCTCTTGGGAAAGCTGAAATCCCCAAGCCGCATCCTTGAAAAAAGGAGTGGAGATGAGCTCCATGGGGAAGTCCTGCTCCATGCTGAGGAGCAAGCAAGTGGCCACCTAAACCCTGCAGCGATGCCATCCTCTTTGGAGGACATGCATATTAATTTTGCCGGGCATAGATGTTGACTCATAAGTCTGTGCTGAGTCAGGTGAGTTAAGTAACACAACAAAAAACTAGAGAAATTTCTGAAGAAAATCACCAGATTAATTTGAATTTTTTTTTTCCTTCAAAAATTAAAAGATGCTTAAACCAAAATTTAAAAAAATGGGTTTGCTCCAGCTAAGGAGCTCAAAGGAACATTGAATGTTCTGAAACATTGGCACTCAAAGTTCTCAGCAATGAAAAAAAGTTAAAAAAAAGGGTAAGAAAAGCAAGAATTAATTGGATTAAAATAGTTTTGTGGATCTTTTTAGCAGCCTCTTAGAAAAAACAGCTCTAATAAATCACTGATGCACTTCAAGAACTCTGTAGAGCTTGGCCAGAAGATCTTGCAACAACTCCAAGTATTCTTTTGAAAAGGACTATATTGAGCTTAAAACCCCACTGCAAGCCAGCAGCAGAGCCAGGAACAAATCGTGGTGGTGTGAAATCCCTGCCTGTCCCTACTAAGCTGTGCCAATGTGCAGCATGGGGAGTTTTCCACATTGGTCCTCAGCTCATGACCAAAAGGGAGGATGAGCAGGTGCGGGCAGCATTTTGATTTCTAATGGTCACAACATTAGAAATTTCTAATGGGAGGATGGTCCGAGGTGTAAAAGAGACCCGTCGGGGCCGTGGTGGAGATGCTATGTGCTGGCAGGGCACCTGAACACCCGCCAGCAGCAGCGGCACACATGGATGACGATAAAGATGATGCTGATGACAATATAGCTCATGCCGATGGTCTTGACAGCGTAGAATGTCTCAGGATTGTCAAGTGTCCGCCGGCGCTGGTGCTGGTAGATCACACTGAGCCGGAAGCCAGCCACCATCTCGCCCTCCCTCCAGCAGAAGTAGGTACCTCCATCGCTGACCCGGACCCGCTGGATGTGCAGGTGGTTTCCGTGGTCGATGAAGACCCGCATGCTCTTGTTGACACCAACAAGGTAGCGGGAGCGGTAGAGCCGGACGGAGTCCTTGTCCCAGGCCACGGCATGCTCAGGCCGGGCTCCTGGGCATGCGATGATCAGGCCACTTCCAACGGACTGCTTGTGAAACTGCGTGGGGACGTGGGGCAGCCAGGGCTTCTCGCCCAGCTTGGAAATGACATTGGAGATGGCTTGCACACCTTCCTCAGGGACCTCCTCCTTCAGGCAAGGGGTCAGGCAGCTTCGGATGGCCACCTCGGGTCTCCGGAGGTGGCCAGGGCGCTGGATATGTGTGGGCACAGCTCTTGAGCCACAGGATGTGACGTTGGGCACAGCGGTGCGGTATCGGGGGTGCAGCTGGGTGCTCTGTATGTAGCAGAGCCCGATCCGCCGCTGCTCGCCTCTCACCCCACAGCGGTCACATCTGGTCCAGTCCCAGAAGGTGGTGAAGAGGCTGTAAAGCTTCCCTGTGTAGTCGTCCTGGACGTGCTGGCCTCTGTCCACAAAAGCCACCGTGATGTACTTGGTGGGCTGCACGTCCACATCATAGCCATAAAAGAAGTCCCCTTTCTTAGTGCCACACAGGTAGTGTCCCGAGTCCGTCACCTGGGCTCGGAAGACAATGAGACTGAACATCCGGATACTGAAACGCTTCAGCACATCACTGCCTGTGTGGATATGGCCTGAGTCAACAACCACAGTGCCAGCAAAGTCCGTCAGGACTGTGGTTTCATGGCTGCCCACATTCTTCTGGAAGTACCAGATGACAGAAGAGACCTCTTCGGGCTTGCAATTGCAAGGGAGTTCGAAGGTCATGTCAGCCAAGTAAGCGGCATTGTCGAACATCAGGAAAGCTGGACAAGCCATTCTCTTGAACACATCTCCTTTCTCTTCAATCGCAAAAGCATGGAGAACATCTACCAGGCAGAGGAGAACGGTGGCTCCCAGCAGCCTCGTCTCCATCGCACCAGGCAGTCTTTGCAGTCAGCAGAATTCAGCCACCGTGTCCTCAGCACAGACAGGAGGAACCTGCACATGGGGTTAGTAGTGCCAGAGCTGAGCAGGGACGATGCACGCCCCAGTTCACTTGCCAAAGGTGGGGTTTGCAAACACCCCCCTGCCTGCAGTGCACATGGCTGACAGCAGGGATCAAATATCCCATCTCAGCTGCTGGGAAGCGCTGTGTCTCCCCCCGGGACAGGCTGTTCCCTGGGACACGGACTCTAGAACCTCTACTCTCTCCCAGCTGCTCTAAAGTGTTGCTGTCTGTGCCCCAGACAACGAGTGGGCAGATCGTTTGTGCAGCACAGCCACAGAGGAAAGATGACGGGAAGCATGGTGGGAACAAGGGAACCGCTGCCATCTTCTTGAGAGACTCATGTACAGTAAATGTTAATTATTGCTTTGACCCCTCTAAGCACAACGAACCCAGAGAAGACCCTCCTCTGATGGCAGCTGACCTCTGTAGCCCAGAAGAGGTTTTAGACACAGTATTTATACTTCTACGTCCTCCCTGTTGGCTTTCCAAGGGTTTGTGTGCCGAAGCCCTTCCACACAGGTAATGTTTGAGACTCCCCCTCTCTGGGTGATTGAGGGAGGCTTTTTGTTCACATCACCCTTGCCTGGGCTGATGCTGCAACCAGCCCTAGAGGCCTTAAATGCATCTCTCCTACGGTGAAGGTGAGCCATTTGCTTCCTGGCCAGACCTTCAGCTCAGCTACTGGCAATTCTTGAGCACATGCTCAGGTCAGAGCGTGAACTGACTGATTGAGAAACTGATCCCAGCTGGTCTAACAGCCCATCCTCTCATAAACATTCACACAACTTCTCCTGTACTTCATTTCTCCTGAGTCTTCTCACCAAACCATGGGGATTTTGCCTTTCCCCAGGTGATGGGAATGCAGCAGGCTGCTCCCATCCTTGACATAGGATGTGAATGCAAGCCCTGAGCCTTGAGACTGCTGAAAGCACTGTGCCTGTTCCCACCAGTGCTGTAACTGTTGTGCTGGGGTTTTTCCTGCATCAACATCCTCCATCCGGACCTTGGGTAGCTCCAGGATCATTTTGTTTTGTTTAAGACTTCAGCTCTCAGCTTTCTGCTAGTCCTCAGGTTTGCAAGTGTTATGCGAAGGCAAAAGGAATGGCACCCACAACAGATTGCAGGGACACAGATGTCCCCAAAATAGGTGCCACAAAGCCCAACATTCAAGTGTCAGGCCTCAGACATGAATCTGAAGCCTGCAATTAGTGGTTTCTAAGAGAAGGTGGGAGAGGGGTGGTTCTAGTCTGCCAGGGTGACCCTACCTTTTGCTCTGCTAGATGGGTTTTGGAACAAAATGGACATGACAGTTGTTTCTGAGCTGATTTCAAGGCAGTCTGAGCAATGTAACATACACCAGGCTGCTCAGCACTCCTGGGAGAAGCTTGAGGATCCTCCCAGACCAGAACTGCAAGAGGGCTTGGTGGGTAGGTGCTGAGCTGTGCCATATGAGGGCCTCTCTGGTCTGCAGCCAAAACAGAAGTGCGACTCAATTTAGACATAATATTAAGCAGCTCTGGAGAGTCTCTTTGTTTGACTGATGACTGTCAGTTCCTTCTAAATTTCAGTTTATATGGAATTTCAGCAAATCAGACAGTGTCTGAGATCATAGTGTTATATATATTCTGACAAAGAAATCAAATATGATTATATAAAAGTTAGGATGGTTTTAAAATCTTAGAAATATAAAGTTATAGTGTAACTATAGTAGTTAAAGAACTTAAAGAATGTGTAGTACTGTACTGTAAGTCTTAGCTGATTAGAAGCCAAGAAGATTTGCTTCTTGGAAACCTCTTACCTTTCCCCATTTGATTTAGATACCAAGGTTTATCTTGACAGTGTTACTGAGATAGTGTAACTGAAGACCAATCACTGAAAAGGTTAGATTTCAAAAGAAAATATTTTTATGCTAACCAGTATAGATAATGATGAAAATTAATGAGAGTTGAGAAAAGTTAGATGAAGCAACTTGTAGTTACCTGCCAAGGACCAAACACCTGCCAAGGACCAAACACCTGCCAAGGACCAAACACCTGCCAAGGACCAAACTGCGCAGAATCACATAGAGAAGGTCACGAAGCGGACAAGTGAGGAAGACTATGAAAGACCACCAGAGGACTCTAGAAGACCACCAGAGACCTTCAATGAGCATGCGTAAAGGACATTTGCATATGCTAATGACTTCCGAGAAATCTAATGAATATGCATGATACTTCCCAGAAATCTAATGAATATGTATAAGTAAACACAATATAAGGTGTGTGTTTTTGGTGCTCAGGTGTGCGTGGTTCATGAGAGGACTCGCCCGCGCACCCGGCCATTAATAAAGGAGTGTCTGCTTATCTACACTAAATTGGTGTTGATAAGTTCTTTATTCCGAGTTTTTCGGCAACAATAGGACAGGATCTCTGAGGTTTACCCCATGCCCTGCTGTTTGAGGTAGAATAATAATAAAATAGCTGGTTGTATCAGTCCCAGATATACCACCTTGCACAGCATTTCCACCTTCATCAGCCCATTCTACATTCAGTGGCTGCACCGTTAAACACAGAATGTCATTGATTAAATTTCTTAAATTCCCTGAGTGACAACAGATAGAGATGAAAAAGGGAAGGTACCATTTAGTTTTGGTTTCTCCATCAAAAATACCAGCCAATTTTTTCTTTCTCTTGGATGTTTTCCTCATCTAAAAGATTCTCACAGAGCTGTTCTGTGAGGACACCCTGCCCCAGAGATCACAACATAGTCCTCTCAGTAACTAACCTTTATTTGTGCAGAAATATTGCTCTGGGTGGCACCCAGTACAGAGAAGTGTACAGCAATGCTCCATAAGTATCTGAATTATCCATCTTGCACAAAGTCAAGCTTTGAGCCAATTTTGCACTCTGTTTCTGCATGACCTTGGTGCTTCTGCTCCTTCAGTTGACCTGGTAACATTTCATCAGCTCCAACACTATCCTTTCTTCCTTGGCTTCCTTTAGCAAGCTGGTGTCCACAAAGTGCGCTTCCCGCCCTGCTTCACAGCCAGCTGGGCTGCTGGGACAGCCAGCAGTCCAATAACCCCTGCTCATGCTCTGCAGCTTCCTAAACAAATCCCTGCTGCTCTCCTTCTCCGACTCACTCAGAAGATCCACGTTTAACCCAAAGCGCTTAGTGCCCGAAAGGCTCTGTAAGATCTGAAGGATGGCATCTCTGTCTTCATGACAGACATTCTCTGCCAGCACCATAAGGAATTCACCCAGGAGGCCAAAGCCCAAGTCAGCCTGAAAGATTCTGCCCAAGGCCTTCCCTCCGAGTTCAAGTAAAAACTGGTATTTTTCTTTTCCACTTTTTAAGCATCTGCGCCAATCTCTGTAAAATTCAAGAGAGGTTCTGGGCAGTTGATCCAGTTCCTGAAGGAAAAAATAGTTGCCCAGTTACTTTTGTTTTGTTCCCACTTGAAGATTTTTATCCCCCCCACTGCCCTGCCTCCCCCCCATCAACCTGTGGATGGCTGAGATGTTTTTAATACAGGCTTTGATAGCACAAAGAGCTGCAAAAAGCTTGTGAGGTGGCAAAACATAAAGAAATATCAGGTTCCTCAAGCCCCATAGAAATCAGAGAACTTCAGGGGAAAATAATGGAAGAACGGATGAGACGTGAAACCTGGCGTGGAAGAACACAGACCAGTAGTGGAGTAACCCCAACCCTAACCAGAACCAGCCATACTGCCCAGTCTGGATCCACCATCACTGCTCAGGAAGGGATCTCCTGGAGATCGGGGTAGTTCAGTGAAAATCTCTGCTCCACCTCAAGCACTGTGGGGCAAATCAAAGGAGTGAGGAAATAAAAGATATGAGTTGTAAAACCTAGAAAATATGTAGATAGCCCTAACACACTGTCTCGTAACACACTGCATTTGTATGGGTCTGTGGCAGATAGCTTGCACTAAAAGAGAGCCAAGCTCAATGTGGCATCTCCAGATAAAAGGAAATCCTGTTTTATACAATATGTAATTGAACTGCTGAACTCATCACCGCTGACTTAACTGACGCACAGACTGAAGGAGGATTAAAATGTTTAGGCTTTTATACAGATAGTGAGAATAAGGCACAGCAACATCAGGCTGTGTCTAAACACAAAATGGAGAAGCCCTGGAGATCAGAGCCCAAGCGCTAACGGGATTAGGAACAGAATTTGCTCTGGGGAGATCATTGCTCAGTCCAAGAAAACACGAAGCTGCCTACAGGAGCTGCAAAAAGATCTCATAATAAACAGGCAAATGAAATTAAGTGTCAAAAAAATCCATTAAAAACATCCCCAGCTACAAGTCCAGTGACCAGGACTCTTCAGCGTGGGCAGAGTCCACTTGAGGGGGGCAGGACAGATGTCACTCAAATCACAAATGACCCACATAGAAAATGTTTAGTCACTGTTTCCCACAACTGAAGAACTAAGGAGCATCCAGAGAACTCATCAGGCAGCAGGTTTAAAACGAAATAGCACTCTTTCATATCATGCATAATTAAACCATGGGGTGAAAAAGAACTGGCTATGTTCACAGAAGATCTGCGGTCTGTGCCTATTAAATGTGGTGATCCAGATGCACGACCCTGGCTCCCGGTCTCTAAACTGCAGCCAGCTGGAAGAGTGCAGCCAAGGGAGGGCACTCTTCCCCAAGAATCTGTTACTGACCACCATCAGAGGCAGGGTATTGGGAGCCCTGGTCTGACGCTGTGCAGCTGGTCTTAGATTCCCACAGGGTTGAAGCAGACTCTTCTTGAAGCAGCTGGTGCAAGCCCTTATCAGATGCAAAGTAGGGGCCAAGACTGAACCCTGTGGTTATCTAAACACCAATGTTCCTGGGGACTTTGAGAGCTTACTCACATGTAGAGATATTTCTGAAGAACTCTCGCATTTTAAATAATACACAAATTATTCTGGAGTAATTTTTAGATGTGGACAAAGTCCTGGAAAGCATCTCCCTCACCTGGGGTATTTCCACATCACTGGCTTGTGGGGCCTTGGCCTGGGCTGCACAGGGATTCCACAGCATACTCCTCCTCTCGCCCATCTTGTCCTTTTTCTCTAGGGGCTTCAGGTGTGATGCCAACACAATGTTCCTGCAGGCAACAAGAAGGGGATGTGATACTTAGCAAGATCAAGTACTCTGAGGCTTCAAGCTTCTTCTCTGAGGCTATTTCTGAGTTTGGGCTGTATGTATCATCCAGAGGGGTCTTGACAGGCTGGAGAAGTGGGACCATGTGATCCTCATGAACTTCGACAAGGCAAAGTGCAAGGTCCTGCACATGGGCTGAGGCAATCCATCAGCACAGACTTGGGGAAAAAGGGATTGAAAGCAGCTCTGCGGAGAAGGACTTGGGGATACTGGAGGTTGAAAAATTCGCCATGAGGCAGCAATGGGTGCTTGCAGCTCAGAAAGCCAGTCGTGTCCTCAGCTGCATCAAAAGCAGCATGGCTGGCAGGTCGAGGGAGATGATTCTGCGCCTCTGCTCTGCTCTCAGGAGACTCCCCCAGAGCACTGTGTCCAGCTCTGGGTCCTCAGCACAGGAGAGACATGGACCTGTTGGAGCGGGTCCAGAGAAGGCACAGAAATGCTCCGAGGGCTGGAACAGCTCTGCGATGGAGAGAGGGTGATAGAGTTGGGGTTGTTCAGCCTGGAGAAGAGAAGGCTCCAGCAAAACCTTACTGCATCTGTTCAGTACTTAAAGGGGGGATTATAAGAAAGACAGAGAAAGACTTTCTGCCAGGGCCTGTAGTGACAGGACAAGGGGCAACGGTTTTAAAGTGACAGAGGGCGGGTTTAGATGGGACATAAGGAAAAAATGTTTTTTGATGAGGGTGGTGAGGCACTGGAACAGGTTGTCCAGGGAAGCTGTGGAAGCCCCATCCCTGGAAGTGTTCAAGGCCAGGTGGGATGGGGCTTTGAGCAACCTGGTCTAGTGGAAGGTGTTCCTGCCCATGGCAGGGGGGTTGGGCTGGATGATCTTTCAAGGTCCTTTCCAACCCAAACCATTCTGTGATTCTGTGATTCTATCAAACAAGACTGGAGTTCAAATGAGATCATAAAGCATCAGACAGGTCAGAGGAAAACAGAAGATATTGCATGGGGCACTTGACAGGCCTCCTCACACACCCGGTGTTAATCCAATTGTCAGGACCAACAAGGCAGGAATTTCCCTGTAGGCTGCAGCACCGTGGTTCCTCCCCAGCACAGGGAATGGCTTACTCCCCCAGAGCTGGGCATTTCCACCCAACAGTTCTTCCAGAGCCAAAGCCTGAGGAACTGGCAGGACGTTGCTTTCTCCTGCATTTTTCTTACAGTACGCTGAAGTTTCTGTGGCTTTGGGACTTCCAGAGGAAAGACCCTAAATTCCTACAGCACCTAGGGACTGTTCCATAGCTTTCAGCACACTGGGCAGTTTCGGTTTTGTAGATTCATTTTAATTCAGCATCTTATTACACTGACATCTGTGACTAACTACAGCAGCCTGGAGTGGCTCACATGGTTCCTGTCATCCCATGGGATGAATCCCTGTAGTTAGTCTTCCCAATAATGGGCAGGAGATCTTTGAAGGGGTCCAGCTCTCTGCTCCTATGCTAGTGTGGGCTATAGGAGTGAAGATGCTGCACCCACGGAGAGAAGCTGCTCCATTACCTCCCTCAGATTACTTCTACCATTACCAATACACTGATAAAACAGCTTAACATCACTCAGGAATCCTTTTATAGGAACTGGCAAGAAGGTTGGGGGAGAAAATGCCATTTGAAAGTGTTTTCCTGCCTTTCAAGGATCAGACGACATGACTGAATGCAGATGGGAGATGAAGCTGTGAATGGAATTTGATCTAGTCCTGTGTAAGTCTACCAAGGGGTGGTCAAAGTCCTGGATCCACCTACAGATCTGTCGTGAATGTCAAGGGACAGCGACTTCCCCAGATGGATCTATAGGTGGATCCAAGACTTTGGTGGGCATTGGGAGTGCCCTGTGCTACCTCTGTGTAGCATCCCTGCCATCCCTGGGCCACAAACCTTCTCCCAAACCACCTTGGACAAAGCAGTGATGGGTTTGGGAGCACAAACATGCTGGGCAGGGTGCACGGGGACACATGTCACCCTCTTCTTCTGCACCACCACCATGGCATGGGGCATGTGGGGAGGAAAGGGAGGGCAGGGCAGGCTGGCAGGGTTTGGAAGGTGGGTGCTGTGCCTGGGAATGGGGAGAGAGGACAGCATGCCAGAAAGGGGACAGCATGCCATCCCACTGCTGGTCCACAGCCTGGCCACCATGAGGACCTGCCCTGGAGCTGGCTGTTCAGGCAGCAACAGCTGAGATCTTAGCCCACACACGTCAACCTGATGATTTTCTGGGGGCAAATCTTAAACAAGGCTGAGTTTCTGTCCCACCGGGGCTCTGTGCCATGGGGCTGTGGCCTTTTTAGGAATCCCAAAGCCAGGTTTGCTGCCCTGTCAAGCCACGCTCATGGTCACCTGGAGCAGAAAGCACAAATAATTGGCTCAATCCCCTCTCATAGCAAGGTTTGAGCTCAAAACCTGCTGGGTGACCTTGTGTCTTAAGAGTTCCCAAAATTGGAGCTCCAAAAGAGCAAGCTCCAAAACTCACCCATGAGGTTGGGTCGGCCCCATGGCAGGAGCACCTGGCACCAAGCAAAGCTTCAGTGTTGATGAAGCCCTTTGGGTTAGGGAAGCACCCAAATCTGCCCCCCTGCCCCGGGTGTTCCCCGACGGACCTGAACTCCTCGTAGGAGGGGACACGCTGGCGCACTGCCCGCAGCTTGGCGTTGTTCTCCCTCTCCCACCTCTCGTCGGCCACCACCGCTGCCCGCAGCTCCCGCTCCAGTGCCCTGGGGTCAAGGGCTCCGTCTGCCTCCATCCCGGCCCTGCCACTGACCGGGAACACGGGCAGGTGGTGCGCGGGGACCCCCAGCAGGGAGCCAGCAAGGATCTGGCAGGGACCTGAAGCCTGTGGGGATGGAGGGTAACGTGGTAGACAGGGCCACCCCTGGATGCATGGGGACCCCACTTCTGTCATGACAGCCCTGCTGGGGCTGGCCTTTGGCACCCTCCTGCTATCGCGACAGCCCTGCCAGGGCTAGACTCAGAGACCCCACTCCTGTCACAACAGTCCTGCGAGGACTGGCCCCGGGGTCCCCACTCCTGTCCTGACAGCCCCACTCTTATCGTGATAGTCCTGCCAGGGCTGGCCCCGGGGACTCCACTGCTATCGTGACAGCTCTGCCAGGCCACGGACATGGATGGCAAATGGGAACCTCACTCCTATCGCGACAGCCCCGCTGGGCCCCGATACACCTCTGGCCTCTGTCTCTATCGAAATAGCCCCGCCGGGTCACGCACACCACCAGCCCCAACAGCCCTCACTCTCTCGCGACAGCCCCGCCGCCCCCAGCCCAGCTCCCGCCGCCGCACGCGCGCGCCGGCGCCCCTCCCGTCGCCATAGCGACCGAGC
>VYZV01002404.1:171140-195714 GCA_013401275.1 Pandion haliaetus | reverse complement strand
AAGGGTAACGCGGCGGGTGAGTGCGGGTCCAGGGGTAGGCCTGAGGGAGCCGGGGAGGGGGCGGTGGGGGCGCTCGGGCAGCAGGCCGGGGCCCTCGGGGCGGTGCAGGGCTCCGGAGAAGGGCGGGCCTGGGGGGTCGCGCACGGTGCGGGCGGGGGCCGGGCAGGAACACCCGGTGCGGCGCGGTGCTGGGTGCTGTGGGTGGCTCGGGCAGGGATCCCTGGGTGCGTGGGGCGCAGTCTACACCCTTCTCCGACCACCTCCCCGCCCCCAGCATGGACACCGACCTGTACGACGAGTTTGGGAACTACATTGGGCCGGAGCTGGACTCGGATGATGACGACGACGAGTTGGGCAGAGAGGCTAAAGATTTGGAAGAGGTGAGCGGTGGGGATGGGTGGAGGGGCAGCGTCCCCCAGGAGGCTGGTGCGGGCCTCATCCTGCCCCATAACCCCCACGGGAGCAGGGGATGAGTGCCACGGTCTTCACAAGCTGCCGGTAATTCCTTTCCAGTGCCAGGCTCTGGTTCTGCAGTGAATGTTCAGTAGTGGAATTTGACTCCTGAGGATCAGAGTGGATTTGTTTTTTAAAGGATCCAGGAAAAGCTGCCCTCCTGTTCATGTGATAAAGGGAAAGACAAAGTTTCTGCTTGAAGCATGGTTAGAACTGGGAGCTGCTGTAGCTCAAGCTGTGTTTGGCTTTTTTTTGCATTCAATCAAATGGATGATCCATACCCATTCAGTGAGATCTTCAGGCCTATAGTAACATGTGCTAATGCTACAGCAGTATTGCAAGGAGCTCAAGTCCTCAGTGGCAAAGGCAGGGCAAGACTCCACAGACACTAGAGGAGAGTGACAGAGGCTGCTGTGGCATGATGGGGAAAGCATCGGAGGACTGTGGGAGCCCCTTCCAGTCTCCTGTGCCTGCAATTCGTATGAAATTGGTGTCTGTGTGTGATCGGGGTTGTGTTGTGCATGAGTGTGTTCTGTTGCCTATGCAAGTGAGGGGCGGGAGTAGCTGCCTGTGGAGGCGTCTCTGCAAGTCCTCTTGCTGTTCATTTTCAAGGTGCTGTTAATTTTCAGCAAGAAGAGGTATGTTGTTTACAGAGAGCAACTCTGCAAGCTGCTTTGCTGATGGATGTGAGGTGCCGGGGCCGCGTTGGTGGTTCCCTGGCTGGGTTTGTGGCTCTCGTTCACCAGGCCTGTACCTTCTGGGGTGATTGGTGTTTGTAAAGCACTTTGGTACTGGCAGCAACTAAACATGAGTGTTGGTTGCAGCTCGAGGATGATGACGATGATGATGATATGGGGGACCACGACGAGGACCACCCTGGCATGGAGGTGGTGCTGCATGAGGATAAGAAATACTATCCCACTGCTGAGGAGGTCTATGGGCCTGAAGTAGAGACAATAGTACAAGAGGAAGACACGCAGCCCCTCACTGGTAAGTGGTGAGGAAACAGCGAGTTGGGTGTGGAGGGAGGAGAAGACTCTTAATGGATCCTTGGAAAAAGGAAAATAATACTACCTTCTGTTCTTCACATCACTTTTAATGCCCCTTTCGGGTTCCCTGTCAGCCCCAGGAACGTGCAGACTCTTATTTGTCTAGTGGTGTGCAGATTTTGGTGCTTGGGATTGTTACAAATGCCAAACAAACTATCTTTTGAAGAGCAGATATCAGCAGATACTGGAAAGATATTTAAGGAGAAATGAAAATGCATTTAAGTCATCTCATTTGAGCCTTCTATAATAGAACAGTTCAGTTGGAAGGGACCTACAATGATCATCTTTATAAAGCTTTTATAAAAAGCTAAGAGAATCTGTCAGCTTGAAAATTGAGTTTTTTTCTGCAAAAGTCCCTGTTCCGAATGACCGTTTCTGAGCCTGCTGGGTTCAGGGTCTCTGGTAACAGTATTTTATTGTTCTTTCTCTTGTTTTCAGAGCCTATTATTAAACCTGTGAAAACAAAAAAATTCTCCCTGATGGAACAGACATTACCGGTCACTGTCTATGAGATGGAGTAAGTAATATGTAGGGGTTTTAAGCGTGTATGTTGGCTCAAGCCATCTGTGCTGTGATTTCCTCACTTTGTTGTTTGCAGGGAAGGGTAGGGAGGCAGAGTGGTGTACTATGTGGAAGAGCCAGATTTTGGGAGGTGTTGGCTTTGTTTCTTACTGGCAGAAGCAACAGAACTGAGTGCAGCCGTTTCACAGATTTTGAACCAAAAACAGGAGGAGGAAAGTAGAAGACTAACCATTTTACAGATATTTTCCCTCCACAGTATGCAGCAAAGTGTGTAGTTTTCTGAAATAGAATGTAAGTCTTACCTCGACAGCTCATATAAAGCTTGATAATCAGAAACCCTCGTGGTACAGATTTGCTGAAGGCAAGTTTTCTTGACTGGCTCAAGAAATATTTATATGGTCAGTGTGTGGTGCACCTCATAGTGGGACATTTTGGGTTGATCCCAGTGACCATTGGCCTACTGCTGTCTCAGATTAATTCCCATCTATCTTGAAGGAGTTTCCAGTGGGAATTTTTATGCCACTGGTTGTATGCGAAGTTGTGCGTAGGTCAGCATAACGCTGCAGCTAAGCTGCACTTCTTCTGCACTTGACGGTGTCTGTTGGTTGTGCCCCTCAAAGCAGCCCCTGGGACACTGGGGTTGGGAGAAAACCTCCTGGAAAAAAATCCAAATGAATTTGAAATTCGTGATACAGTATCTCACGCAACTTTGGTAAGGAATAAAAATAGTTGTTTACTTTTTCTGTTAAAAATACAATCTTAGCATCAACGTCTACATTTTGTCGATGGGTGGAGGGGCTCCGTATCCTCGCGTGTATAGTATTTCTGTATGTTGTCTTCTATTTGAGGATGAATAGATTGGGCTGTGCGAGTGTCTTGTTAGGCTCATCTTTCCATACGCCACTTCATGGCTAGTCAGAGTTTTTTCCAATTTTTAATAGTTGTCTTCAAATGTAGATCCCAGAACCAGATGCAGGCTGAGTAGCAGTTCTCTGTGTGCCAAACAGACCCCGATGTGAGCAGTCCCTCTGTGTATCATCAAGGATCCTGGTTTTTCCTGGCAACAAAATTTCACTGCAGTTCGTATTCAGTCAGTTGGTTATTTGGATGCCCAGGACCTTTTTGGAATGGCTGCTTCTTGGGGCTGTCCCCTGATGCTGTCAGTATGGCTGTGTTCATTGATCAGAGATTTTTTTTTATATAGCCAGGTATAAACCAAAGAGCCTGCTGGGTCTTATTTTTCTAAGCAGTCCGTTTTGCTCTTAATCAATGACCTGTACTCTTCATTATCTACTGCTTTCCTGACCCCTGTGTCCTCTGGTCGTTCCATCTGTAATTAAATCCTCTTTGTCCTGTTTGTTAATATAAATATTTAGGATGGGGCCAAGAGAAATTCCTTGTGGGACTGAGCCAGACCTGCAAGCTTGGTATTGATTTCCCATTTAGCCTTATTTTAAGACCAATAAGCAAGCTTTTAATCAGTATTATTATTGATTTTTGTATTTTTTAGCTCTTAATCAAAATGTTGTATGTTAAGTCTACTGCATCAGTGAAAATTAAATCTTTTCAGAAAGAAGATTATTTGACAGGACTTACTTTCTGCAAACCCATGGCAATGGATACGTGTTTTATAGCCTCCCATTATTTTTTAGGGGAGTTGGTAATTTAGGATCTCAATTATATTTTGGCCAGGATCCATGCAGAAGTGACCAGTCCATCACTACCTAGCTCAGTTGCTGATTCTAAAAAGATTTAAATTCCATTACTATTTCTCTGAGTCCCTGGGAACATCACTGTTTTAAGACCTGAAAATCAGAATTAATGGTCTGTGGAGCCCCATGGCTACCTTCTAAAACTGCGTGGGATGCTTGTTATTCAGTTCTGTGATCTACTTGACTGCCTGCCACTATTTTAGTGGAAGTATTTTATCATCTGAGTACATGGATGTGACTTTGCTCTAATACTGACTAGAAGAGAAGAAAAATATTCAATAATATTCCATTGCTGGCAGTTTTACCAGCTCTGTATCCTCCCACCCATGGCCATCTGTCTAGGACTCCAACTTTCTTGTCCTCCCCATCTGGAAAGTGGGATTCTTCCTCCGCAGGGCATTGTCAGAATGATAGTTTAGAGAGGATTCAGGGGGCACCTTGGATAGAAAGTGTAGCTGAAATGGCACCTACTTTTCTTAGACACAGCAGAAGCCTCCAACAGTCTTTTGTGTTTCATTCCTCCAGCTTCCTGGCAGATCTGATGGACAACTCGGAGCTAATTCGAAATGTGACTCTGTGTGGGCACCTTCATCACGGCAAGGTAGTGTGAATATCCAACGTATATTGGGTAGTAGTAATTATCTGTCTGTTGCTTACTTTTACCATTGCTCTTGACCCCTCAATCTCCGCAGCAGCACTCTCTTTCTGCTCCTCTCGCTAATGCAGTTATTTGTAGGTTTTCTTTCAGCCACATGGAAATAATAACGTGCCCACCTTTCTCTGTACTGCTGCTGGAGGGATGGGATTGTACTTGTATTTATCTGTCTGAACATAGTCACCTCCTTTCTCTTGTGGTCTGATATTTTTCAGACTTGTTTTGTTGACTGCCTGATAGAACAGACACACCCAGAAATCCGGAAGCGCTATGACCAGGATGTAAGTGAGCTTTGGGTGTATTCCTGCCCTGGGGAACATGGGTTGGCTTTTACACTCAGAAGGAGCGTGACTGTATGTGGGGAAAATGTGGTTAGTGATTAGAACGTAGGATTGGAAAGCCAGAGCTCAGTCCTGATTCTGTCTCTGTCACTTACTTAGTACCTTAACCATGTATAAAGAGTTATTGTGTCCTGCTTCAAACTTAATATTTGATACCAAAATGTGATATTTTACTTTTGTTTTGTCTTTGCAGCTTTGCTACACTGATATATTGTTCACAGAGCAAGAGGTGAGTCTTGTAGAATAGGCAATGATTTTTATCCATTTGTGTCATGCTTTACTCACAGGTACTTACTGTAGGCAGTTTCCTTTTCCATTTTAACATCTTTTTGTGCCTTCCACATTTTGATTATTTTCTTTATCAATAAAACAATCCGCTCCCCATGTTTGCCTCAGTAAGATCCTTGGTCCAACTTTCCTCCATTTCCTGCAACCCTCGTCTTCATGTATGTTTTTATCTATCTAAGATGATAACCTGTGTAATGTTGAAAATCTATAGCAAAGTTACCCCAGCATATAGGTAACTCCTATTTTCTTTGAGAGAAAGAGATGGAAGGGGTTCACAGCAGCAGTGGATGAGGAGAAAGACTGATTTCAAAATAAGCATATTTCTCCTTGGTTTCCTTTGATGGGAACTCTTAGCTATGTGCTCTGACTCCATGTGGTTGGGTGTGAATGGGAATCTTATTTTGTCACTCGCTAAATATTGTCATGACCAGAACAATCCTGTGAAGCATTTCTTTCTCTTCATCTTAATGCTCTACTTGATGCTCTGGGTGATCAAATCTAATGCTTTGAGGTATAACTTGACAGCAGCAGAAGGGCAAAAGCACAGAAAAACACGCGTCTTCCGTCTCTGGTGTTGCATATTATACTTCCTCAACTGAAATGAGGCAAGGATTGTGCCATGGTGGCTCACCAGTCTGAGCCAGTATGGATGGAGGAGCTGGGCTGGATACTGCAGCAATCTGAGGTTGTTACTCCCTCCCTGGGAGTAACAGGGTGTCCTGGATGGATGTTTACTTCTTTCCATCTTTCTGATTTTTCTTTGGTCATCTTTTATATCTTTACATGGTGGTGTATTTTTTTTTCTTTTAACTGATAATCCTGGTTTCCTGTCTTTCAGAGGGGAGTAGGGATTAAGAGCACACCAGTGACTATTGTTCTGCCGGACACCAAAGGAAAGTCTTTTCTCTTCAACATCATCGATACTCCAGGTGATTGTGTAATCCTGAAAATTCTGGTTTGGGATGCACTTAGCTGAAGGCAGCTTGATGTTGTGGAGCAGATACATGACCATGTGAACCAAGGTTTCTCTCATTATAAACATCTTTGGTCCTCTGGATAGTGCTATTGACAGGAGTAGAGCAGTAAAAACATGTACAGTGATGGTTATTGAGGGCCTTCAAAGAGCTTTTGTGTTGGATTGTGGTGGGATTGTGTAGCATTGGCTCTCAGGAAAACAAACAAAAATCTATATGATGAAACCTCACTGATTCATCTGGAAATGTCACTTAGGTGCAGTGAAACCTTGGGAAATTTTCTTTCACAGAAGTCCATGGGGGTTTTTTGTGGTTTTTTTTGTAGATGATTCCAGCCTAGTCCTGAGCCTTTAGCTAAGTTCAGTCTTCTGAAATCGCTTCCAACAGTAATGACTGCGCTGCTGGCTTTTAGTTAGGCTTGTGTTTCTGATTAGCAGGCTTGTGTTTCTGATTAGCAGGCGTAATTGAGGGCTAATGGGACTGAAAATGTGTTTCAGTCAAGTATATGAGAAGCATATGTAGAACTGGATTTTCCAGGTATCATCATGCACCTGGGGACAGTACTTTTCTCAAATGTTGTTGCCCCACAGCAAGACTCTCGGCAAGTTCCATCGAGCCTCTGACAAGCTCTCGTGGTGGGAGCATAATCACAGATCAGCTTGTTGTAAGAAACCAAGGCCAAACTTTAGGAAGGGGGGTCTTGGGACACATCTGTTGAGTTACAGCTCAAGATGAAGGAGGTTAGAGCGCAGGAGGAGATTGGAGGGAGAGGCATCTGTTGTTCTTTGGTGAGAAGTAATCTTCTTTTCCTGAAGTACTTGCACAGAGCTGTGAGAAAAACAGTAACAAATGTGAGGAAAAGTGCCTGTTAAATGAGTTGTGTTTATTCTCAAAAAATAGCATTAAAGCTGAAGTGAATCCCTATATGGAGCTCTGGCAGCCATTCCTGGGTCCCTGTCTGAGGAGGAAGCCGTCAGTGTTCTGCCTCACTGGATACCAGTGACCAGAACAAGCTGCAGAGCAAAGGGACGGCTTTCCACCCTTTGTGCTGCTGCTGTCAGGGCTTACTCTGGTTCTCACCACCATTTTGTGTCTTTGAAGGTCATGTCAATTTTTCTGACGAGGTGACAGCTGGCCTTCGTATTTCAGACGGCGTTGTGCTATTCATTGATGCAGCTGAGGGGGTGAGTGCCAGGTTCTCCTGGGAATTAACTTCAAAATCTCTTCTTCTGGAGTCTTTGATCCTGCCTTAGCATGAAGGCCTGGGATGGGTTCGGCTTTCCAGGGTGAAGCATTTTTGGAGGACAGTTTGGGAGGCAAGAGTGTTTCCCAGCCAAAACAGGGACTTCAAGTCTCTGGCTTCTCTATCCAGGGCTGACATGATGTGTATGACCTCTAGGCTGATTATCTAACTTGTTTGCATCTCCATCCCCACGATACCTAAAATTGAGCAGGTTATTTATATCAGAGATGTCCAAGGGGTAGGATTCAAGGAATTGGTTGGGTTAGCACCTACTTCTAAATTTCAGGAAGATTAGCTGATCGCTGGTGGCTGAGCTTAGGCTTTTCTACAGAGTTCCAACCCTGTGTGTAAGGGTTGCTGCTTTGTCTGTCATGCCCTAGATAGCATTTTGTGGATGGCTTTTGCGAGGGGTGTTTTTGCTCATTGTTCCCTGCAGGTGATGCTGAACACAGAGAGGCTGATCAAGCATGCGGTGCAGGAAAGGCTGGCGGTGACTGTGTGCATCAACAAGATAGACCGACTGATCCTGGAGCTGAAATTGCCCCCTACAGATGCTTATTACAAACTCAGACATATCGTAGATGAAGTTAATGGTCTGATCAGGTATGGGTGTCTGGGATGATGCATCAGTAGTGCTTGCTGTCCCAGTTCCATTGCAAGTGCTTCTCTCTGTGAGCCCTTGTGTATGCCTAAAAACTGACGAGTTTATCTCTTGATATGTTGAATCATAGAAAATGGGGAAGGAAGAACTATTGGAAATTCATCTTGGCCAATAAATTGAATTAGGCAGGATTGGCTCTTCCTGACAAGCTTCATGGGATCAGCTCTTTTTTTCCCCCATTAAAAAGTAGGGAAAGTGGACATAACACCAGAGCAGGGAACTTCTATGCTCCCAAATGTTTCAAATACACCAAAACTATCCAGGCTGTATCCCAAATTGTAGGTTGAGATGTTGCAGAGCTCCTGAACATTTGTTACAAAACTAATGGGAACTTGCTGTCCCAACCCCTAAACAGAGACTAGGATATTGCTATGGTCAAATCTCCTTGCAAGACCGTGCTCAGAGAAGGGAGGGGCATCTTCTCTAGCTTTCGCAGTAGCAGTGCATCGTTTCTGTGGGTTCTTCTGCATCCAGGTGATTTTCTTAACAGCATTCTCCCCTTTTAAGTTTGTGTGAATTTGCTCACGAGCTCACTTGTGTGTCTCTGTTCAGTTGCTACTGGCATCAAGCAACTTGGAGCAGGGTAACTTATCCTGTCTAGCATGCTTGTGAACTCATTAAAACTTTTGATTCAATTCCATCCCTACGTTCGGTATTTGCCTTGTATTATCTTTTGCCTTGCTTGGTTGACCAACTTTGATGCCTTTTTTTAGGGGAAGAAAAACTACCTGACAAAAAATACAAAGCACTTGTGCTGGTAATTTTTTAGTTCTAGGTCTTTAAATATTTCTTTGCAAAGTAATTCTTTGAAGTTTGTAGTCATAAAATTACACTGACCCTGAAATTAGAATGGGCTGCAACATGCTTGCCATTGGAAGATGCTATTTGGCAATGTAGAATCCTTGCCTATCACATACTGCTGTTTGGTGTGGGAATGGATTTAAGTGTCTTCCTTGGTTCATAACATTGATTTTTTTTTTTTTTTTTTTTTTCCCCCTTGTCTCTAAAAACTGTCTCCTCTCAGCATGTATTCCACCGATGAGAACCTCATTCTGTCTCCCCTTCTGGGGAATGTGTGTTTCTCCAGTTCACAGTACAGCATCTGCTTCACGCTGGGATCTTTTGCAAAGATTTATGCAGACACATATGGTGAGGATTATCCAGAAACCTCGTACCCTTCCAGCGTCTCATTTCCTAACCCTTTTTGTTGAGGCTTTCTAAGCCGTTCAGCTTCAACTTTCACTGCACATTTATGGTCAGTATATGCATTCTTGAATTTCTAGGGGTTGAGAAGTACTGCAGATCTGAGCCCTGGGTGATAAAAAGCAAAACTACAGTTCTCACTTGTTTTTAGCTAGATAGTTTCTCCTGAGAAACGTTTCTTGAGTCAGAAGCCAATATTTTATACATACCCTTAAGCAGAAAAAACAAGTCCTGCTATGGCAGTTGAAGGCCGGTGTATGTATTGTGTTTTGCCTCCTTATCACAACAGCTCAGGAGCGAAGCAGTTAAGTTCTGCCTGCCTTTTCACAAAAGTCTCCGGAGTCTAAGACTCAGCTGCAGCCGGGCGCAAGCTTGGCCCACAAGGTTTTGCACTCTTGCCCTCTTTCTTTTTTAAGAAACTGTCTTTTTCTGGCTTTGATTTAATTTTCTGTTCCCCAGGTGCCCACTCAAGGCAATCTGCCACTTGTAAAAGTGGGCCTTTTGCTTGCATTAGCCAGCTGTACAGCCACGGTTTTTGAAGTCTCACACTGGGGAGTTTGGGGTGATCCGTAAGAGCCGTGAGCAGCGGAAGAAGGATGTAGAGCAGCTGGCCTAGCTCTTACAAAGAAGTTAGCCTGAGGGAGAATGTAGTTGTAGAGGTCAGGGACTGATGTGTCAGACTATCACATGTCCTTGGTGAGTTTGGAGAAATAAATGAGCTCCCTGGGCATCACAGCATTAACTCAATGCCTTCTAGGATGATAGCCCTTCTTTGAGGGACTGATAAAGATGCAGGCACAGTTGGTAGATGTCATCCATGTGGGGCAGACACGAGCTGAATGGGTGCTTGAAGTCAGTAATACTCGATTGTGGCCACCAGGGATTTTATGTGCAGCCACCACACTTCAACTAACATGAGTTATAGTTGTTTAACTGTCAAAACTGCAGCCACCATGAAATTTCTTATGCTTGTACATCTGCCCACAGCAAAAGCTTTTTTGGAAACTGCTGTAAATTATCACTGCTGTCTTATTTGTAAATTCACCATGACAGCCAGGCACTACAATGTTCCTTCAGAACTTGGGTATTTGGCTATGTGCTTAGTGCATCAGCTGAAAAAGAGAAAAGAACCTGGAGATGTTCAGCAAGGCAGAAAATGCTTGCGATAAGCCTGCAGGGTGGATGGGGTGTAAGCCATCCCAGCACCTTGGCACTACAGTGTCAGGTTGCAGCATTAACATTTGGAAAATGAAGCAGATGTAACTGGGTTCCTGTAGTGTGGTGTCTGACAGGCCAGCTCTTCTCAGCTCTAACCTTGTGTGTAATTGAGAAGAGTTTAAAAGTTCCTGAGAAGCAAGTCTCTGAACCCACAGTGTACCTGGGCTGCGAGTATCATCCTCAGTGGACTGTTTTCTGCCTGCCTCTCTGCCTGGTCTCCCCAGGTCAGGGCTTAATCATTTATTCAGAACTGGGACCAAGCGTTCACTTGCCAGCATCGGTCCATTCAGTTGAATCCTCAGGGTTGTTTTACAAGCCAAAACCCAAAAATTTCCAAGATGAGAGAAATACAGTGTCATCTGAGAAATTTTTGCCATTTGCTTTTTCCCTTTAGGAGACATCAATTATCAGGAGTTTGCAAAGCGGCTTTGGGGTGACATCTACTTCAACCCGAAGACGTAAGAAGCCTGTTTAAATGTCTATTAGTTTATTGCTGGCTTTTTCCCTCCTTTCCCTGTAAAAACGTGGGCTAGGTGACCACCCAAGGTCCCTTCCAACCCGAGTTGTCCTGTGATAGAGTAGTATCTGGGAAGGGTTGAGTCAGGCCTCCTGCTTGATGTGAATCCATGTGGTCCTCCTGAATCCCATAAGCAGGAACAGAGAACCTCCTCTGGACTTCATTTGGAGTAAGCATGACTCCTGTGTCCCTGACAGCTTTCCAGGAGGAGCGGGAGGGAGAAGAAGATAATCTGGGAAGAGCAGAGGCTGTGTTTGCAGTGGAGTGCTTGCAGGCTGCAGAGTGCTTGCTCCTCATGTCTCTCCTTTGGTCTCCCAACAGCCGCAAGTTCACTAAAAAGGCCCCAACGAGCAGTTCCCAGCGCAGTTTTGTGGAGTTCATTCTAGAGCCCCTGTACAAGATCTTGGCTCAGGTATGTGGTGGTTCGTTCTCCTTCCCATAGTTCCAGGTAGGAGCAGCCAAGGGCTGAACACTACGTGGTGGTGTGTCTGGTGACTGTGGGACTCGTCTGTCCCATTGTGCAGTGTGATCTTCACAGATTGAGTTTAGGGGTGCAGAACAATGGTGAGCAACTCCTTAACAGATACTCTGTGCAAATATAGCCCTATATTTGCACAGTTAATAGAACTGCCTTTGCTCTTTTTAGTGTGCCCTAATACCAGCCAAGTGATAATTTGAACCAGCCAGCCAGTTCTCGTGTGAGCTCTAAACCAGAGCAGATCAAGACCCCTGAGGGTGATGGCTGGGGTGTGAAGCTGCACCTGGGAGTTACTGGCTTGGACCCCTGCAGCAAAGCTGAGAATGGTGTTTGTTGTCTTGCAGGTGGTGGGGGACGTGGACACGACCCTGCCCAGGACTCTGGATGAACTTGGCATCCACCTGACCAAAGAGGAATTGAAATTGAACATTCGGCCCCTCCTACGGCTTGTCTGCAAGAAGTTCTTTGGGGAATTCACAGGTAAATGCTGTTTGTCTTCCCCTCCACAATCTTCCCAATATCCTAGTCTCACATCAACAGAGTTATGGGCTGTATTATAGCCATGGACTGCTCACTTGCACAGATACCTTCTCAGCTTTCCAAACATAAAATATTAAACCATTTGCCCAAAGGACAGCTTGAGATACTGCTCCCATCTTCCCCATTGCTGTGGGTGCACTGCAGTCAATGGCTTTGCCTTGTGGTTATTAGAGTCCGTTTCTTTCCTCCACACTGCTTAATCCTGTTCTCATGAAGTATTACTTTTCCAGGCTTTGTGGACATGTGTGTGCAGCATATCCCCTCCCCGAAGCTGGGAGCCAAGACGAAAATCGAGCATACCTACACTGGTGGCATTGACTCTGATCTAGGGGAGGCCATGAGTGAATGTGACCCTGACGTAAGGAAACTCTTCTGCTTTGCTCCGAGCATCCAAGAGGGTGGCTAATATGCCCCCCTTTCACTGCCTTGACAGGGCAGCTGCCTCTTAGACAGCCATCTGCACAGATTTGACTTCCAGCATTTTGAAACCTCTCATCCGATACCGAAACAAATCTTTTCACTCTGAGAAACTTCAGCTGCCTGCCAGTGCAGCCCTTGAGAGAGAGAATTGCTTGACAGTGTTCAGAGAGGAACAAGACTAGGTCAGGACTTGAGAGCACGTGGCAACTGCAGGGTGATTTTGTGTCCTTTTGCTGCCTTTTTGTCCCTTTTCCTTGAAGTTTGATTCTCTCTCCAAACTCTGAGAAAACTGATCTGAACTACACTGATAAAAATAACCCTACATTAGTTAGTCAGCACCTTTCTTATCAAAGCCTTGCAAAAACCTTCCTCCTCAAACAGCTTGTACTGAGCTGTCATTCAGAGTTGTCTAGAGCCACCAACGCCAGCCAGCAGCTTAGTGAGGAATTTGCCTGTGACTTTTGCTCTAATGTCTGGAGAGAAAATGAATCTCTTATTTTAATGATTTGTGATTACTCACTACAGTGGTGACTGTCACCAGATCACAAATTGTGGAGTGACCTTATGGGATTGAAAGCTGTCATCTCTGGAGGCTCGGGTGCTCTCCCCTGAGCTGGTTTGCAGGCCAGCAGATGACATTTCTCCTCATGTCCCAACCACTATCTACTGCTCCACAAGAGGAGGGAGGAGAGCTCTGGAAAAGTCGACCAAAGTCATTCCAGGGATCTCCATACAGGGCAAGGAGATGCAAGGCTTCTAGTGGAAGGAATTGAAGGACTTGGCAAGTCAAAAGAAGTATTTCTAAATTCCAGCCTATAATCCCTTTGTATCTATGAGTCCTGCCAGGTCTGTGTCTGTTTCTTGACTGTATTTTGAAAGAGGCTTATTTCTCTCATGGGAAGGGTCCGCTGATGTGTCACACGACAAAAATGTACAGCACAGATGACGGCGTTCAGTTCCATGCCTTTGGCAGAGTGCTCAGTGGTACCATCCATGCTGGGCAGCCTGTGAAGGTCCTTGGAGAAAACTATACCCTGGAGGATGAGGAGGATTCCCAGATCTGCACCGTTGGACGTCTCTGGATCTCAGTTGCAAGGTATGGAAAGCTCTGGCAATGTGCTCACTTGGGAGAAAAGTCACCTGGAGTCATTGCTGCCAGGGACAGGGAGGAGGACAGCGCTGCAAGGGGCCTGAGGCTGGCAGCAGTGAGCACTGCAGTGATGCTCTCTTGCCTTTTAGGTATCATATTGAGGTAAACCGGGTTCCTGCTGGCAATTGGGTGCTGATAGAAGGAGTGGATCAGCCCATAGTGAAGACTGCAACTGTCACGGAGCCTCGGGGCAATGAGGAGGTACTGTGCATAGCTGATATTGCTCAGCCTTACAGGGAGTCAAGGTGATGGAGCACATCTCAAAAGCTCCAGTGGTGAGGTTAAAGAAACGTTCCCTGCCAAGGAGCCAGGGCACAAGAGCCGCTAAGGGAAAGAGAACAGCTTCAAATGCTGTGTTTAGCTCCATTGGCCATCTAATGATGCAGAGTGTCAGCTCTTTGTCCTTATCTGGTTTCAGGCTCAGATCTTCCGTCCCTTGAAGTTCAACACCACATCTGTTATCAAAATAGCTGTAGAGCCAGTCAACCCCTCGGAGCTCCCCAAAATGTTAGATGGTCTCCGCAAAGTCAACAAGAGTTACCCCTCGCTTACTACTAAGGTATTTCTGGTGTATGTATGGCTGTTCTCAGCTCATGCTGGGGGCTACCTCGTAGGCTGATCTTTAATGTTTTACTGTAGGTTGTTTTGTTTGTTTTGGGTTTTTTCATGCTGTTGCGGTTGATCTCACAAATCATGTGGAAATAGCAGAAAACTGTAAATCCAGCAGAAAAACACACACCTTGCTGTGCCAGGGAAGCAGCTTTCTGCAGAGCACATCAGCACTTTCTGCTAGAAAAGGCTGTGGGAGCCTTTCTTGGGGTGCTCTGATCCTAACCAATTTATTTAAAGCTGATACTTCCTCAGGCTTGTGTGTAGGAGCCTGGAAAGTAAAGGCCTGTGAGCAGTAATGCTGTCAGTTTAACCCCTGTCTTATATTTCAGGTGGAAGAGTCTGGGGAGCATGTGATCCTGGGGACGGGGGAGCTCTACCTGGATTGTGTGATGCACGATCTACGGAAGATGTATTCGGAGATTGATATCAAGGTGAGGAAATGAGAGAGGGATTTTCCCAGCTGGGGAAGGGGTTTTGTCCCCCTATCTCAGAAGGATGGGAAAATAAACCTAGCTGAACGTACAGCGTGGATTTTGTTGTGTCCCTTGAAAAGAAAAAAAAAAAAAAGGGCTGTTAGGATGCAAAAGTAACTCTTACAGCCTGAGTCTGTCACACCAGTGTGATTGAGAGCCTGCAAATTGGCTTGGACAGGAGTGTATGACCATGTTCCAGCCTTTTCCTGTACTTCAGCCGTGGCCTGGCTAGCATCAAATAAATAAATTGAGGAGAATTTTTCATACCTGGAATTAGGTTTAAATGTTCCTGTCTTGTTTGAATGAAGGAATAGTAAAGCTGCCTGTGCAGGCCTCAGTGGTTTGTACACAGTGCTGATTAAAACACTGGCAGATGAACCAGCTTTTTCTTTCAGGTGTTCAAAGGTTTCAAACAGTCTCTTTAAAAACAAAAAAGTACTTGAAAACCTTACAAACCTGTTGTTATTATTCCAGGTCGCTGATCCAGTTGTGACATTCTGCGAGACAGTGGTGGAAACGTCCTCCCTCAAGTGCTTTGCTGAGACACCCAACAAGAAGTAAGAGCCCATGGGCGAGCTGGGCATTGGAGACAGGCAGATGGAGGGGTTCACTGGGGAATAGACTTCATACCTTCCAAGGGGTCTGTTCTCGGTGGCTGTTGTCCAGACAAGTGATGTGTGCCTGAGTTGGCAGCATGCTGTGGCAGTGGCTCTGCTGAACTCCTTAGTAACAACTTGAGTCCCAGGGATATTTCTCTGCTTTGTAGGAACTCTCAGAACAGAGGGAATAAAGACAGACCCACATCCTCTTTTCTTTTAGCTAAATTTCACACCTTCTCAGCAGTTTTGTGGTGTTGCCAAGACTAGGAGATGTATTGGGATCCTAGAGTGGGTGCCAAAGAGCCCAGTGATTCCTTCAGTAACTTTCCAAATGTTTCATGAGCAAAAGCTTTGTCTTCTCTTATCCATTCTTAATCTTGAAATTGATTTTTTCCTTCCTGGTGATGCACTGGAGCCTTACAGCCTAGTTTCATCTTCCTCCCCCTGCAATGCATTATGAGATGCACATGTCTGAAAGAGGGAGGCCTGTAAGGGAATGTAGGCTGAATAACCAGGATGAAGTATAGGAGCACAGGACATTTTAATGCCTGAATTTTCAGGGAAATCATTATCTGTCATAAGCTGAAGATAGCTTTCCTCTGTTCCCTTGTGGTTTCTGTTTTTTCTTAGTCTCCTTTATTCTGGTATACTCTCCCCGTGGTTGGCAGCCTTATTTTTGAAACAGAAGGGTTCCAGTCTCAGGTCAGTCTTTGAACTGTTGGGCATGTGGAGTAACCTGCTCTGGGGGCAGGTTACTTGTGTTGGTGGGGTTCTCCAAGGCAACATCCCGTGTGTCTGACACAGCAAGTACTGGCTCTGATAGAGGCATATTGCATGGCCCATGGGCTTCCTTCTGCAGCTCAGACAAGTGCTGGATATCTGGCAGGAGGGATGGAGCCATGCTGTCCCTTAGCAATCTGCTTCCGGAGATGAGCAGATTTCAGAGAGCAGTTGTTAAGCACCTGGGCTGTTTTTACAAGTAAGATAGTAACAGCGAAGGACACGGATGTCTTCATCTCCCTAGCTGTGTTCAAGGCAGTGTGCAGTCCCTGAGGTCCTGCCAATTACTCCCATCTCCTTCATTCTGCAGACTAACTGCAATCATCTCCCTTCTCAGGAACAAGATCACGATGATTGCTGAGCCTCTGGAGAAGGGACTCGCAGAGGACATTGAAAATGAAGTGGTCCAGATAACCTGGAATAGGTATGACTGATCTGGGGAGAGCAGGAATCTATCCAGAAGCAAATAATCGGGGAAAAAAGGGAATGCTGGGATCTGCAAGGTGCACATTATCAGCCATCCGCCTCTAGGCAGGTGTCCTAGGTTCAATATTGCTACCAGCTAGTCCATGAGCATCCCTGTCCCAGCAAGCGAGTTGCTCCAAGTAAAAAGCTGAGACCATTTTATGCCTGAAGGGAACAGGGTCGTAAGTATGTTGTGAGTGCAGGTTAGATACTTGGTTGCTAAAGTTTCTTCCCTTCTTCTATCAGAAAGAAGCTGGGTGAATTCTTCCAGACCAAATATGACTGGGATTTGCTGGCTGCCCGTTCTATCTGGGCCTTTGGGCCGGACGCCACTGGCCCAAACATCCTAGTAGATGATACACTGCCCTCAGAGGTGAGAAACACAGGCAGGGGGGTTACGTTTCAGTGAGACATTTGTCCTGTGGTGCCAAGAGGTGACCGCTCCTACTAGAACCTGCAGCAAGGTCCTAATGCTGTTGGGGTTCTCGCTGGTTTGCCAGATCTCAGGTCTGCTGTACTTCCTTCACTATACTTGTACACTGCCTAGCAAATTGCCTGTTACTTTTCAGGTGTTGGTCTTTAGGCCAACATCCTCAAAATTGGCAACTAATAGGCCTGCTTCTCAGGATTATGAAAACACGGACTCTCTTAATTTACAGCTCTAGATGCCAAATTCTGAAGATGATGCTCCTGAGCTGTGAGAGGGAGGGATGGACATTGGGGGTATCAGGGGACGCTGCTGCTCTTCTAGGAACTGGCTTTTAAACACTGGGGTCTGTCTGTTACTGCCTTGTGATGCACATTTGGTCTCTGAAGCAGTCTGTCTGTCTGTAGGTGGACAAGTCGCTGCTGGGCTCTGTAAAGGACAGCATTGTGCAGGGATTTCAGTGGGGGACCAGGGAAGGGCCTCTCTGTGATGAATGTAAGTAGGACCTGCGGGGAAATGGAGCTAATTAATAAGATCGATTAAATTCTTCCATCTCTAAGCATTCAAGTCATTTTGCTGGTGCAATCCCTCATGGCCAATTCCTTTCACACACCACAGCTGGGGACAGCTGTGAGGATGGGTGACAAGAGAGATAACAGAACCTTCCCCTTTTTCCTGGCTGTACCTGCCACCCAGGCACTGGCACTTGCTGTGCGCTTACAAACCAGGCCCAGTTAGCCAGCAATCTGGCTCCTCCAGACCTTGGCTCTTCTCATAGTTCAGGTGCAGACCACTGAGCACCCTGCAAGATAAGCTGCTGAATGCCCTTCTTGGATATGCAGGGTTAGGACATGGTCATACCTTCCCTGCTGGAATTAGATTTAGGAGAACTTCTAGTGGCTGTAGGTTTTTGTCTGGATGTTTGCTCTGTGCTCAGGGTCTCTGGGGAGGCACAGTTGGTACTGTTATGGCAGAGAATATCCCCCTCGAGTCACTTGCTGTCATTTCTGCCCTTCCCCAGTGATCCGCAATGTGAAGTTTAAGATCCTGGATGCAGTGATTGCTCAGGAGCCCTTGCACCGGGGCGGAGGACAGATCATCCCAACGGCCCGGAGAGTGGTGTATTCTGCTTTCCTGATGGTGAGGACTATGCTGTGCATGACAAAGACTGAACCCCGTGCTATGCTGGCTCCTGTGGGCTCCAAGAAGTGTGGGTTGCACGTGTGCTGCAGTATCTGCCCCAAGGATGTTAGTTTAAACTGACTCATTCATCCATTAATGTTTCCAGCGCCCCTGTGGGCTGGCAGATGGGTTTTACAAGCAATCACGCTCCAGTCTGGCTGGAAACTTCTGTGCATCTGCTCTGTCTCCCCTTTTTGCTATCGTTTGGCTTGCTGGGAAGGGTGGGCGTGGGGGAGAGGGAAGCATGTGACTCATGGCCAGAAAGAGAAAAGCTCCTTTCAGTGTTTGTTTGATGTTGGTTTGGGCAGCCATGGGGCAGCAGGAACCCTTTCATCCTCAGTTAGGTGCTGTGTTTGACCAAAGCATGCCAGTCCCTGACTCTTACTTGAACTGAATTGTGTTGGCACTGCTGGAGGCTCAGTGGCTTGTGTCCCTTTCTCCTCACAGGCCACCCCTCGCTTGATGGAGCCCTACTACTTTGTGGAGGTGCAAGCTCCTGCTGACTGTGTGTCTGCGGTGTACACGGTCCTGGCCAGGCGGAGGTGAGCTGTTCTGGCCACCTGCCATCACCCTAGCATTGCAAAGCAGCAACTGCTTGCTTGGGATCTGGGTTGCTGGAGATGTTCACAGTCCTAGCACTGCTTGTAAAGCGAGGAGAGAGGGTGAAATCTGTATGAGCTGACAGCTGAAAGCTTCCTTGACTCATCCCAGCTCCTGTGCTGTGTGGGGAGGGGATGTCCAGGATCACACACAGCCTTTGTTTTGTGCCTGGTTCTTCCTGAGTGTCAGAGGAGAACTTATAAAGGGACATGAGACCCCCACGTGGAGTACTGCGTTAAGCTCTGGGACTGTCAGCATAAGAAAGACATGAAGTTGCTCGAGTGGGTCCAGGGGAGGGCCATGAAGATGATCAGGGGGCTGGAGCACCTACCCTGTAAGGACAGGCTGTGAGAGAGCTGGGCTTGTTTAGCCTGGAGAAGAGAAGGCTCCAGGGAGACCTTATAGCGGCCTTCTAGTACTTAAAGGGGGCCTACAGGAAAGATGGGGAGGGGCTCTTTATCAGGGAGTGTAGTGATAGGTTGAGGAGTAATGGTTTTAAACTGAGAGAGAGTAGGTTTAGATTGGACATTAGGAAGAAATTCTTCACCATGAGGGTGATGAGGCACTGGAACAGGTTGCCCGGAGAAGTTGTGGATGGCCCATCGCTGGAAGTGTTCAAGGCCAGGTTGGATGGGGCTTTGAGCAACCTGGTCTAGTGGTAGGTGTCCCTGCCCATGGCAGGGGGGTTGGAACTGGTTGATCTTTAAGGTCCCTTCCAACCCAAACCATTCCATGATTCTGTGACATCTAGGAAGACTAATCTTTTGATGTGTTGGCAGAGGCCATGTGACACAAGACGCTCCAATCCCGGGCTCTCCTCTCTACACCATCAAAGCCTTCATCCCAGCCATTGATTCATTTGGGTTTGAGACAGACTTGAGGACCCACACGCAGGGACAAGCCTTCTCGCTCTCTGTCTTCCACCACTGGCAGGTGAGTCCATGCCCTGGTGAGACGGGGAAGAGGGACATGGTAGGATCAGGTGCCAGGTAGGCGCTTTCGATAGAGCTCAGTGCCACAGCTCACACAGGGCAGGACAACTTCCCTGGAGAACATCCTCAAAGGATCTTGAGTTGGGGAGACTTTATATGCTAGATGTTAAGTGTCTGCCAGAGTCAGCGGCTTTGCTCCAAGTCACATCACCCTTTGCCCTAGCAAGGAAGTGCTCAATGCTGCTGCTTGCTGTGTATAAGGGTCCTTCAGTGCCTGGAGAGAGGACATCCTCATCTGAGAGAAGGGAAGCTGCTTGGGTGCACTCAGTGCTCTGCATCTTGGGGAGCAGAAGTCTTGGATCAGGGCTCAGACTCGTTCTGCTGTAAGACATGGGTGGGCACAGTTAGGCTTTGTCTCTGGAGAAGGCTTTTTAAACCTATGGAAAACAGGGTTTGGGACAAAATACTGTCCTCTGGCCGCTTCCGAGTTTGGGGCAAGCCAGGTCTTGTGGGAGCTACCACTGTGAGGTGCACGACTACTTGTGGTGCAGCCAGGTGAGAACAGCAGCAGCAGTCTGAGCCTCAAGAGCTGGCTTAAAGGTCAAGATGTAAAAGCCTGAGGCTTAGCTCTGAAAAGAATAAACATGCCTGATTTCTAGAGAGGGTTGCACTGACTGGGACCCATGTGGGTTGGTTGTTCTGGTTAGCAGGTTTTTAGAGGCCTTACAGTACACGAGCACGTGAGGAAGGTGGGACATGTTCTTGGCTTAGGTTATCAACACTGTATTAGTGACTTCTCGCAGGCATGATCACCATTAGTGACATGACAGTTTTTCTGTGCCAGGAGAACAGACAGGGTGTTGGGGCTGTCACACCAAGGCTGGGGGTGTCCGCAGGGCCCAGGGATGTTTTCTGTTGCAGTTCAGGGTCTCCAGGAGGTTGAACCAACCTCCACCATCACTCTCATATCCTGGCCCTGTGTTTCAGATTGTGCCTGGTGACCCCTTGGACAAGAGCATCGTCATCCGACCCCTGGAGCCCCAGCCAGCCCCGCATCTGGCCAGAGAGTTCATGATCAAAACCAGGCGTAGGAAGGTATGTCTGGGAGTAATCCCTGTAGTGTCCCTCTGTCCATCTCTACCAGCAGCTGAGCTGTTGCAGTGTTGTCTCTTGGGCATGCCATGTCCCTTCTGTGTTCCCAGAGTGGACTAATGTCGTTTGTGCCTCAGGACTTCCCTCACTCTTGATCCTCCATGCTGCCTGTAGATGCCTATGATGGTCCTATGAGCAACTCATCTGGCAGCGACTCAGCTAAAAGTGGGGTCCTGCAGCATCTGAGCCCTGCTTTCTCCCCAGCCCGTCTGACCCCTTGGTGGCCTGATTTAGCCTATTTGTCCTGCAGAAAAAGCAGCAACTGGTTTCTGTGCTGGTTGAGTGAGCTGGACTGAGGGGTTGGAGGGGCTCCTGGGACCACAGAGGGAGCAGGGAGAATCAAGCTCCCCTTTGGGAGGGCAGTGAGCTGGCAGATATGTTCAGCAGCAGCAACCACACATTTGCAGCTTCCTGAGAGGCTGTTAGATGTTTTCAAGCTGCTGAGAAGCACCTCATGCCTTGCAAATTCTCCTGCCTTCTTTGGAGCCTGAAAACTTCTCTTACTGCGGGACACCAGGGCTTTTTGGTGGGATCTCTGCCGTGATGGCTGTATGAGTGCTGGCTACCAAAGGAATAACCTCTGGCTTTGCCATTACCCTGCAGGGCTTGAGCGAAGATGTGAGCATCAGCAAGTTCTTTGATGACCCCATGTTGCTGGAGCTGGCCAAGCAAGATGTCGTTCTCAACTACCCCATGTGAATGCGCTGCTGCAGCATGAGGGCTGACCTGAGTCCTGGCTGGCATCTGTCTGTCCTTTCTCATCCCTGCTTGCCCAGCCCTGGTTTCTGGATGCTTGGAGCATGCAGGGAGCTGCTCCTCAGGTCACTCTTTCATGGCTGTAGAAGTCTCCCTGGGCATTGGTGGAGTGTGCGCTCAGGGCCTGCCCTGTATAAGGAGCAGCCCAGAGCACTGATGCTTCTTGTATTAGTCTTCAGCCATTGTGGCCTCCAGCAAGGAGATTTTCCCTTTGGATAGGCTCTCTCCAGGCACACAGATTGTCCCCAGCTGCAGCGTGAATATAATGTCAACATTACTAAGGACTGAGTGTAAACGTTTGTCAAGCATTTGAGCTTTCTGCTAACCCTCTCCTGGCTGCCAGGGGCTTGTTTTGCCTTGGGCAAAGCACATCTTTGGGCAGCTGAGGAAGGTGGGGTTGCTGGTTGGGGAGAGTGCTTCTACCAGCCTCCCCGGGAGGAGAGGCAAGTGTGGCTTTTACCTTTTTTGTACACCTTTTTTGAACCCTTGTAAACGTTTAATACAAACTTCCAGGCGGGGCTTAGTCTGATTGCGCCGAGAGAAGGCAGTGCTGGGAGAGGCTCTGTCTTCACTGGTACTTTAGAGCATGCACTGCTCCAGTTTCCCCTGTCTTCAGCCCTGATTTCCCCTCTCCTCAGCGCTGTCCCACCCCCAAGGGCTCCATGTTCCCCAGCCATCCTGGTCCTGCCTGCAGTAGCTGACTTGCCAGCCAGGCCAGGCCAATCCTGTCCCACACTAAGATTTTCTTCCTTTCTCTCTAGGTCTTGGGCTCCTGCTGTGTTTTCAGGGGATCTCGTCAGCTGCTTGTGCTCTGAAAGGTTTTTAATGCTCCCTGTCTCATGCCCCAGCTCCTCACTCTGCCTCCGGATGCAGCCCTGGGTCTGCTTCTGACCATGTGCTGTGGAATTAGGGCTGGTTTACATCTCCTGGGGGCATTTACATCCCTCTCTCCCCTGGCGCTGCTCTGCTGGCATGGCTCCCCCCCTAGATTGAGCCTTGCCTGGGATCACCCTGATGCCACCGTGCTGAATTTGGCCACAGCAGCCTGGTCCAGCCCCAGATTCACCTCTGGGAACCTGCCCCAGAGTATCCCTGCGCTTGGAGGGGCTTGGGATGGCTCGTGGGGGCACACAGCACCCTGGAAGCAGAAGGTAAAGCTGAGAAGCCCCCCTTAAACCTCCCAGCCACTGGTGGAAACCGGGAGCCACTGGGTTGATGTAGGTATGGGGGACAGGAAGCAGCCCTGGGAAAGTGTGTCCAGCCATCCCGCGTGGAAACTGGATATGGCAGGAGATAATTCGGGGCCACCACTCGCCAGTGGGGCTTGGAAACTGGGGAGGGGGAAGGATTTCTTGCCACTGCCTGTGGCCAATGGCATGGCTTGTGCATGCTGCCCCATCCCATCTGCCCGGCAGGAGGATGCATGGTACCGGGGGCTCCAGCACTATCTCTGGGCTCAGCCTTTCCTGCTGGGCAGTGCCTGGAGGTTCTCCATGACCTCGCCCATCCACCATGGCCTTGCCGGTGGCATGTTCCCCCTCTGCTTTGGAGGGCAAGTGGGGTCCAAGCCCTGCCTGGTACAGGCAGGACCTACCTTATGCCACAGCCTCGCTGGGGATGCTTTTTGCTTCCCAGTACAGTCCAGTGCCAAACTGGGCCCCTGGGGACCAGGCCAGGCATCTCCTGAAGCTGCGCAAGCCCTGAATTGCTCATGCCGGGGCTGCAGCAGGATCAGTGCCCATGGGGCCGGCAGCACGCTCGGTGCTGCACAGCATGTCCCCGGGCTCAGGGGATGTGACCCTGGCTCTGGAGCCAAGCGCTCAGCCGCTCCAACCCATTGCAGCGAGGGGTTTTGTCCCAGGAAGGGGACATCCATCATCCTCCTGGGGTGGTTCTGATCCTAACCCTGGGCTCTCCAGGGCTGGATAATGGGGCTGGAGGGTTCTGTGGGGGCACTCCCTGGGGAGAGCAGACCCATGAGGCTGTGATGCCCAATGGGTCCCTATGGATCTGAGCATCGCCCTGGCTTTCACCCCAGGAGGGGTGGCAGGATATGGCCCAGGCAGGCGTGGGAAGGAGCCAGTTCTCATGCAGCCTGTTCCCAGCAGCTGGAAAACGCTGACCCGTGGCAGGGCCTGAGCAGCCGCGCAAGCTCTCGCAGCCGAAAACCTGGCCCCGCACACCCGGGCTGGGAATTTTCCACAGTAACGGCTCTTCCCTGGGAACAGGGGCTGTGCACAGCCAGACCCTGACCTGGCCCCTTCTAAGTGGCTGGAATTTTTCCCCCCCAACAAAGGAGCTTTGCCAGGTGCAGGCAGGGTGCCCTGGGGGATGTGCCTGCATGGGGCTGTGGAGCAGGTAAACTGAGGCACAACAGCATGCAGAACTGCTTGCTAGGGCAGCATGTGCTGGGGGGCTCCATCCTTGGCACGAGTTCATCAGGGCTCAGCGCTGGGACATACCACAGGGGCAAGTAGCCCCAGCCACAGCGGGGTTGTCAGTGAGTGATGCTGTGCTGACGACTCAGTTGTTCCTGTTTGTCCCTCACCTCCAGTGACTGAACAAGTCCCCGGGGGGAGGCACTACCCTGAGCAAATGGTTCACAGTGGAGTGAGCCCCAGCCTTGCTCCCAGTGTCCCCATCCCCACCCTCCTCCCACTGTCCCTGTCCTCTTTCTGCTCCTGGTGCCCCTATCCTGCTCCTGGTGTCTTTGTCCCCAGCCTGCCCCTGTCCTGCTCCTGGTGTCCCCATCCCTGCCCTGCACTTGATGCCCTCATCCCCACCCTGCCCCTGTCCTGCTCCCACTGTCTATGGCCGCATCCCCATCCTGCTCTCTGTGTCTCTGTCCCCGTCCCGTAGAGGACCCAGCTTCCTTGGTCTCCAAGGTCATTGCTTGGTGCCACAAGACGTGTCCCGCTGTCCCTATCCCAGGTGCCTGCCGGCCATGGGCGCACCCAGCCCCAATCCCGCACCAGACCCCTCCACTTCCGCACAGGGGCCGCCTGGGCCACTTCCTAGCTGCTGCGCCCCCCACTTTTCCAGGCCCCGCACGCGTGAGGCCCCTTCCCCTGCAACAAGCCCCGCTCGCACGCCGTGAAAACGCGCCGCTGACAGCTGGGGGCGCGCGCGCCGGGCGGCACGCGGCGGCGAGGCAGGGTGAGTGGGTGGGTGG
>VYZV01002404.1:158249-171059 GCA_013401275.1 Pandion haliaetus | reverse complement strand
GGCCGCGGCGGGGGCGGAGGGGAGGCGGGAGCTCGGAGGGGACCGAACCGCGGTGGGGCTGAGGGGAGGCGGGAGAAGCAGGGCGGCCGTTGGGCTGAGGGGAGGCGGGCGCTCTGAGGCGAGCCGCGGGCTCTGAGGGGAAGCGGGAGCCTGAAGGGAGAGAGCGAGGGGCCGAGAGGAGCCGCCGTGCCCTCCGCCGCCGGCCGCCGTTGCGAGGGGCCGGTCGCGCCCTCGGCGTCTCCCGTGGGCCGGGCGGGCCCGCGCGTCCCCGCTGCTGTTTGCCCGCAGCTGGCGGTGTCGGCTTCGTCCCTCCGGGCTTCCCCGGCGGGCTCTGGAGGGCAGGGACGCCCCTCGGCTTCCGCTACGGGGAGCCGGCTTTCAGGGACGGGCATTTCTAACCTGTTTTTCCCAAGTGAAGAAATGCAGACTCTTGTCACGGCTTTCTGGCGTTATAGAGAAGCGTGCTGGGAGTGCACAGCCTTCTAGGTGTTCTTACCACCTTCAGTGGCAAATTTTGCTTTTCCCTGTGATGCTGACCTTAGTTCCAAGTAACAAGTATTTTTTTCACTTTAAGAGACACCAGTTGTCTTGTCACCTCACTAGTGAACTCGCCTCGCAAAGCCGGCTAGGCCATCCCAGCTCCTCAGCCTGGCAGGACAGTACTCGGCAGATCCCTGAGTGTTCAGTCCATGGCTGCAGATGCTGTTGTAGCATCAACAGAAGCTAAGAAAGCAGCAGCTTCTTGCTCTCCTTGGCCAGATAAACGTTTATAATGCTGTTGATACCCTGAGTTAACCCTGTCTCAAGCTAACTGGGGCTGCAGCCATGCAGTTTGACATTTCTCTGCACGTGATCTGAATGCGGAGCATGAAGAGAAAAATTTACCCCCTCTATCAGATAATGAAAGTTTTGGCTTCTGTTGGGCCTAACTTTCACCCATCATCATAAAATTTCACAAGAATGACATTTGTACGGTTATTTTTACTGGCTTTTTTTAGCCAACTCTCTTTTCTATGGGTATGAATTAGTTCTGACTTTTTCTGGTCATTGCGACCTTGCTTCCCAGGGAAGTGCTAAATTTGTTCCACCGTTAAATTGATTACAAATGGGAGATAGTGCACAGAGATTTAATTGGGGCATGGATGTACAGTATGGATTCTCAAGCAACAGTTGATAACACTGCATTCAGCTTTTTCATTGGGCGTTTAGTTAGTATTTAGAAATAAAAGGAAGGAACAAAAACCTTGCATTTGACAGACCATTGATTATTCTTGTTATTATTTCCATGTCTTCTTCCGCCCACTGTAAGCCAGGGAAAAAAATCTGTCCCATTCTGTTAGAAATCTGTTTCACGGTGATGTTCAGCCAACCAGCTGTCGGTCCAGTTACCAAACTCCACCTTTCTTCAGGTCATTTTAAAGGGGAAAGCTGTTGTTTTCTGTCACGACTTGTGATTAGTAAAATGAAAGGTGCTCTTCTCTATTTTTGATTCTTTCCAAGTATAGTCCAAAGTTACGCTTGTGCTTCCCAGGGGGAACAAGTAAGCTCCGTTCTGTGAAGTGGGATATGTAAAAATTTTTAAAAGAAAATTAATATAGAAACACACAGGTAATTTCAGCGTTATTCTATTGTTCCTTATTCTCCCCATACGACTGCAAACAGCTGAAAGTCCTGTATTTCCAGCAATCCTAAAATTAACTCCAGCATTTCTGCACTTCTAAAAAGGCAAGAGGGGACAATGTTTGTTTTCCCTCTTGTGTCACACTGGTGACTGAAGCAGATCTGGAGGGCTTGGCAGTGGGTGGGGTGAACCGTTACATATTTTCTGTGTCTGACGAATGTGCAGGCTGCTCAGCGTCTGTCCTCTCTCTGGTCAGCAGCAAAAGCTCCTAACGAGTAGATGGTCTCGACGATTAAAGCTGAGGTAGAGTAGTTTGACTGCAGGGATTTCCCATGCGACAGTGCAGCCCGGGGATCCTTTGTGGCCAGGCGCTTCTGACCATGTCTGCGGCCAAGGAGGAGGCGAGGTAAGAGGCTCGGAGTAAAAGCTCAGGAGTGCTGGGGTTGATGGTGTGCTGAGAGTGGGCAGTGTGGTTGCATGCTGTGGGTTGGTTGGACTGAGTGTGGGTGTGTGCCCTGGGAGTATTTCTGTGACTCCTTGTAAGAAAATGATTCCTTTGCAGTGTATTTCTCGAAAAATGGTAACTTGACTGACATTTCTGAAATGAAATGCCAAAGTATGGGGCAAAATGGAACAAGAAGCATATTTTAGTACACTTTGACAGATCACGTTTGAAGGTTAGTGGTTCAGATCACATGAAACTTGCTTTACAAGACCATCTCAGTTTTTTCAACTGTGTTGAAAACACATTCAGTTGCTATTTGTTGTGGCTACTCAGGTTCATGACCCAGCTTCTCTCATCCTTGCAGTGGCTTTTAAAACTGGCTGTATCAAGTTTTAGATCAGTTTAAATTGTGAAAAGCTATTAAAAAAATCTTAAGGACTGGCTGTACCCTTATCAAAGGGACTACCTTTAGTACTTTTAAGACTAGAATTGCAAGTTTATGTTATCACTAATGGCAGTGGACTATTGAGTTATTGCTAATAGGGAACATTTTCATTTAAAAAACATAAGTGTTTTCTTAACTGATGCAACAACATTAAGATTTTGGGTTTTTTTAAAGCAACTCACAGGTCTGAATGCCTGGTTATAAATGAGGAATTGTCATGAAATACCTGTTCTCTAGATGGGTTCCACTGGTACCCATTCTTAGCCCTTCATTAGTGATTGTTTTTGCGTGTTAGTTTGAAGCAAACATCCAAGTCGTCACAGATAACTTGCAAGTGATGCAAATATCAGTAAATAACTAAAAAAATGGGGTCACAGACTGAGCGCATGGCAGCTCGCATTGAAGGAGTTAAAGAGCCCCGAAAGGGTTGGAAAACATGCTGACAGGACTTCCAGTGGTCCCGTCCGTCTCTTAACAGAGGGAAGGTTAAAAGAAAACTCGTTAACAGTTTATGAGTGAGGACAAAGGTGTAGCAAGGCACTGATCAGATGCTAGGCATGTTTAGACCAATTTTAAGATTTTAGCAAAGATTTTAGTACATACTGAAGAGTTCTAATTGTAGACACACTTTTTCTAAATAATTTTCTGTGGTTCAAAAGGTAATTGGTTTCGGAATTGTGTTGCTTAGGTGAAACTTGACCTGAAAAGGTCTTTTCTGGCTTTGTATGGTTTTATAGCTGACAAAGGCAAGATTTAAGAGCAAAATTCTTATAAGCTGTGAAATCTAATCGCTGATGCAGAGTTTGTGATGCATTTTAACACAGAGACTTGTTGACTTGGTAATTTACTGATTGTCAGCAACTTCTGTGACTCCAGAAAAACACCCCAAACTCCTAAAACATCACTTCTTGCCAAGCAGAGGATGAGGTCCACTGCACTTCTTGTAGTGCTTGCAGTTGTACGTAGGTGTAATTCAGGCACTTCGGACCAGTAAAGCAAGCTAGAAACACGCTGTCAGGCATTGTTTAATCCTCAAAGTGCCTATATTGGGTGCATTATGGACTGGGTTACTGAACCTCCTGTGCCTTCAGTACTTCTGCTGGGGGAGCTAGAGCCAGCAGGCGCTTGCAGTGCAGCTGACGCTTTTTTTTTGACCGAGCCGTCATGCTGGTGAGTGAAGGCTTGTTACAGCATAGTGAGCTTTCAACCGAGAGCTGCTAAAATACAACAGGGTGCATGCAAGCCGGGAGCGGGGGAACCCAGGCAGGCTGTGCTCATCAGGTTGAATTTTAGTGATTTGCGAACGTTTCCCTTGTGGTGATTTGTACCTGTGAGGGGCCACGTGGCTGAGAAAAAAGTTACGAAATCAGTCTGTAGCCTCACTACTAGTATCGAGCAGGGAAGACGGAGGCAATTTTGTGGCTCTTTCCTAACACCACTTCAGATTTTCACTGTCTCTTCTAAACATCGGCAATGCAAAGCAAGTTGCAGCAGGTACCTCATTATTCCTGAGTCTTACTGCTCAGACAGGATTCTCTGAATAGCAGCACAAACTTGGACAACAGTAACAATCATTAAACAGTTGAAGCAAAAACCTTGGCAGATAATGGACCCCTTTGTTGTCTGGCTGCTGTGCCATCCGAGAGGATGGGTGCTGCTGTCTCATTAAGAGGAAGGTGATCCTTTCTTCCCACCTTGTTTCCAGCTTTTGTTTTTTTGTGCTGCCACTCAAAAAAGTGCTTTACAGAGTTTGTGCTCCAGATTTATTTATTTTTAATCTGGCTAATAGGAAGTAAATTATTCCCATAAAAAAGTTCCATTAATATTCCCTACTTTTTATGCTTACTCTACTTTAATGCTGCTGACCTGTACAGGGAAGCACATTCCTTCCTAGCATCCCTGCCCAGCACATAGGAAGATTCCCTGAATTACAGATGTGCCTCTGAAAACTGGTTGCTGGACCACAGCCTGGTCAGCCCCTCGAGGGTGGCCGCACTGCTGCCTCTGTGCAGAGAAACAATCCCGTTTGCTGTGCTTTGTGAATGAATATTTCATTGCAGAACCCCACATCATTATCAGTCTTTCCAGTTGGTCTTTGCACTTCGTGTGAGCAGCAGGAGTGGAGTTACACTGTCCTGTACCTGTGCCATGTGATAACATGCTACGCTTTTTTTTGACTCAAGTTGTGGTTTATAATGGTCAAATTCTATTAAATCACATTTCACTTGCTGTGTTCAGTATTGCTCGATGTCTAAATTCTGCCTCTAAAAAAACCCATACTTTTTAAATGCCTAGATTATCTATTCAGTGGCCATTCTTCGTCATGGCTTTGGTAGGCTGTTTGCTTTCTGTTAAAAGCCACAAAAAAGAATTTCCCTTCAAAATGCTCCTTGGAGGAGAGAAGGCAATGTGTAGATTTCCTTTACTGACTGCCTCGTACCATAAATATGAATCATTATCACTGCTTGGGTAGTGATGCATGGTTCTCCCCAAATCGTGGACTGTCTGGAAGGTCTGGCTGGGATTTTTTAAAAATCGGCTTTCTTTTGTGTAAAACAAAGATTTAAGGTGAAAGTTCCTGGATGCGCTGTGGGCTAAATTAACATACGGCAATGTATGGCTGGGCAGTTGCAACTTTACGAGGTATTTTCTGGTGAAGGAAATATTGAGAATGGTAAATATCGTAGCAACGCCAAATCCCTTTTTCTTCTGCAAACGCAGATAACTTGGTTTCATACCTCAATATTGGCTAATAATTCCTTAATTATTACATTTCAAAGAAGAACCCATGGCTTTAAGTAACAACACAAGTTACAAGGTTTTCTGACTCTATAAATAAAAAGCTATATTTGGAAAAAACGAGTAGTGTATTTATGGACAAAACTGTATTAAGGGAAATGGGATGGAAAAATTGAGTCAGATGAGCTGATGTATGAAGCATTTCCCTATGGAGTCACTGGGCTGAAAAATGCTTTATATGCCTAAACTTGAACAGATGCTTCTACACACACACACGCACATGTACATGTACATCATCCCTCCCCAGTTTAATATTAGCAGTTTTGTTCATACCACTGTGATTAATTCACTAACCAGCCTGTTTTAGTCTCTTTTCTGGGGGCTATTGGGTATTTCCAGATCATCCAGGTACTTAAGCCCATGCCTAACTGTAAATTTGAAGCAGCCTGGTTATTAGCAGGATTTCTTTCAAGCTTTGCATTAGGCATGTGCTTAAATGACTCACTGACCTGGGATTTACATTTTTACACAGGACTGAAGGATTTCTCCCCATTACCTTGCTTAGATGAAAATCAGTGGAGTCAGCCAGCTTTTTTGCCTAAATAAGGACATGATACCAGCTTTTGGCTCTTACAGATATTAGTTCCACCTTTTTAGTTACAAATTTGTCAGAAAACAATTATGAGTGTGTGTGCCTGACCTTGTTTAAGACACTGTTGAAGTACGAAGAAAAGACATACATATGGATGACCAGCAGATTGTGCCTGCTGTTCTTTTTAGTGTGAATGTCGCATTCGGTGGTGCTGGAGAGGTGGCTGACAATTGCATTTTACTATTTTTCCTTTGAATACCCGTTGTGGTGTTCCACTCAGCCGTTTATCTGCTTTCCCAGGTTCTATTATTTGCCTTGTAGGTAGCTGTGCACAGCGTGTCCTCTTTTCTAAAAATTCCCAAAGACCTCCCAAAAAAATGCAGTGCCTTGGAGCCCATTGTTTCCACGTTGCTTTTCTGATTGAGCTAAACTGATGAAGGAATGTGGAAAAATTACTTCTGGGTCTAAACCTGGGTCTAGCTGTGGTGCGTCTCAGGAATACACAGCTTATGGGATGAGTGATGATGCTTGTGGCATCAGGGGATATTGACTTCTGCTCATGGTGACATCCCAGCATTGGACAATTGTGAGTGGTGCAGCCATGCCAGACTCGGGTGTAACAAGTCATTGTCTGTAAAGTTCTGTATCTCACACTTAAAACAGCAGAGAGCCTGGAAGGGTGATTGTATTTCTTCTGTGTAGATGGTTTCCATGCTACCTTGAAGGTGAGTTTCTGACTCCTTAACTCCTGGAAGTCTTGCTCCGTTACAGATTCAGGGACACAGCTGACAAGTAATGCATGATCCAAGGGCCTGAGGTTGGAGAAACATCTGTAGGCAGGCAAGGGGCTGGGTGGTAGATTGTGCGCATGGGACTGGCCCCAGTGTTAATATTTTTTTAAATGGCATAAAAACATAATAATTAAGGTTCTTAATGCGTGTCTTGCAGGTGTGCTGTCTTGCGTGTGGCATCTCCTGAAAAACCCCTGATTTTCATGGTAAACATATTTAAGTAGTTGTGAAATTACTAAATTTTAATTACAGCAGACATTCATTCGCAAGAGTTACTTAGCCAACATTCAAATACGTAGTTGAACTATTTTTAAAAGGAGAAGAATTTTCATAGTGGAATCCGTGATTCCTGGGATATTAAAAAAATAAAATAAAATTGAAGTGTTTGGGAGGAAGTACACTGTGATCTTCCATATAGCCATATGGAAATGATCTTATTTATTCCTTGGTTCATGTAAAGTCTTCACTCCTTATGGACTGTTTACTTGAAATGTGTGCCTCTGTGGCAACACCCAGCTTGATTTATATTCGTTAGCATGCTCTTGCTGTCTTTGCAATCTGTGGCAAAACCTTATCGATCTGGGTGTCTGCAAAATCCTATTCCCTGGAGGATTGTGCTGGAGAGATATCGACAGAAATAAATCATTGCTGCCCTTCAAGTGTGCCGACTGCGTGAGATTTGTTCGATAAGTAAATACTGAATACCAGTCGGCTGTAACTTACCAACTATTAATAACCTGGGGTTCCCAGGTTCCTTTTGGCTTCTGCTAGCATCTGTCTTTTAGTTGATTCATTAGCATTCTCTTCCCACAGCCCCCTGGGAGACGCTCGCTCCTGGGTCCTTTAGAACAGCCGCACTGGGTCGGACTGAAGGTCTGCCTGGTCTGGGGTCCAGTTTCTGACACTGGCCTAAGTGCAGGCTGCAGCAACAGCATGGGAGGAGCGTGTTTGAAACCCTGCTCAGCATTTTGACTGCTTTCTGCCTAGAGACTTACCTGTTGCGTCAAGCACTGTCTCTTTTTTTCAGTTTTTAAGGGGCTTTTGTTCTCCAGGCTACTCCAGATTTTACAGCTCCCTACCTTCTTTCCCTGCTCAGCCTTCTTGCTTTTCCACTGTTCCTCCTACACCAGCCAGTCTGTACCTCTTCTCTGAAGCTGTTTCTGTTCTTCTCTATTTCCACGATGGGGGACGGCAAGAATGACCAGAGCTGTATGCCGTGGCTGGGATGCAGGTGAACCACAGGTGCTCAGAGTGACACAGCAGCAGGTGCTGTTTGTGTGCTTGTCCTTCTCTAACACTGGTAAAACGCTGTTGGCTTTCTGAGCGGTACCAGAGCTTTCATGGAACAGCCTTGACAGCCCCAAGAGCTGCTTGCTGAGGCCATGTCAGGGCACATCTTTTTTACTGTGAAATTGAGATGGTTTTTTTTTATTATTCAATGTATGCATCACTTTATCTACGTGGAATTTCATCTGCCATTTTATTACCAGGTTAGAGTCATAAAATCCTTCTGCCATTCCTCATGGTTGCTTTTCTTCCTTGCCTTGCATATTACCATCAGGATCCTTGGTCACATCCCACCCGCCTCGCTGTTGTGTTTTACTCAGTGTCCTGGTCCAGCACAGGTCCCAGGCTCTCTGCCTGTGAAACTCCGCTGGGACCTCCCTCCCTTGCAGGAAATGACTGTTTACTCCTACTCTTTGTTATATTTCACCCAGTTGTTTATCCATGCAGGGACAGTCCCTTTTCCGGTGTGGCCTTTCAGTGCCCCTGCAAGAAGCCTTTAATGAGAGATGCTCGCATATCTTAAAATTCCAGGTAGTCTGGAGCCTTTTGGGAGGCTGGAAGTCCCTTTACAGAAGCCGCACTGACATTTCCCCCAGAATGTCATATTTATACAGATATATCAATTGTCCATTAATTCTAATCTGTATAATAATATCTAAGTAGTCCTGTACAAATGTTGGGTTTGGAGGTCTGCAGTTTACTAGGATTTTCTTCGCAACCCTTCTCTTACAGAGTTGGCATGATGCTTGCCTCCATGTATCCAGGTGATTTTAAGAAAGGCTGTAACCCGGTCAGCTGTTCCAGCTCTGAGCTCCGTTAACCTCTCTGGTGAATGCCAGCCAGTCCTCCCTGCCATTACTCTTCCTTTTGGCTCTTTATTCTGTAACCTCCTCTCCAGTCACTTCAGTATGAGCCAGTTTCCCAGAGAGTCCCTGGAGGAATGGGGCTGGTGAGGAGGCTGGGTCTGTTTTTAGTACTGTGGGTACATGTATAAAGAAGTCACTTACTTTTTCCTGTGTGGCATTGTCATCTCTTTTAGTAGCATTAGCAATCAACCTGTTCCTGGTGGTGGCTTTCTGCAGGGAGGCTCCCTAAAGATGTGGATGGGTATCTGAAGCAGTGATGAAGTGATGGGTGAGAAACTATTTTTGTCATAGGATAGATGGCAGCAGCATGGCCAGCAGGTCGAGGGAGGTGATTCAGCCCCTTTGCTGTGCTCTGGTGAGACCACCCCAGAACACTGTGTCCAGCTCTGGGACAGACACGGACCTGTTGGAGCGTGTCCAGAGGAGGCACAGAAATGGTCTGAGGGCTGGAACAGCTCTGCTATGGAGAGAGGCTGAGAGAGTTGGGGTTGTTCAGCCTGAAGAAGAGAAGGCGCCAGGGAGACCATCTTGCAGCCTTTCAGTGTATAAAAAGGGCTTATAAGAAAAATGAGGACTTTTTACCAGGGCCTGTAGTGACAGGACAAGGGGCAACGGTTTTAAAATGACAGCAGGCAGGTTTAGATGGGGCATAAGGAAGAAATGTTTTACGATGAGGGTGTTGAGACACTGGAACAGGTTGCCAGAGAGGTTGTGGATGCCCCATCCCTGGAAGTGTTCAAGGCCAGGCTGGATGGGGCTTTGAGCAACCTGGTCTAGTGGAAGGTGTTCCTGCCTATGGCAGGGGGGTTGGACTGGATGATCTTTCAAGGTCCTTTCCAACCCAAACCATGTGGTGATTCTGTGAACTTGGCAGAGTAGGTATGAGTTGCCTTAGTGAGAGAATCTTATCAAATAATCAGTGGTTTCTTACTAGGAATTCCCTTGGTTGCAGTTAATACCCCTTTTCTTTGAGTGAATGAGATGTGATACAGCGGATGCTCAAATATCCTGTGTATTAAGAATATTTTTGCAAGCAGACCTACTCACCTCTGCATTAGAAAATGATTTGGCCCCTTGCACATACCAGTGATTTAACCCTTCAGAGAACTGGTAAAGTGCTAGCTGGCATAGTTTGTGATAGATCTTTGAATATGTGCTAGGAGGAATAGTAAAACTGTGTCTGCATTCGTAACTAAAGCAATCTAGTGTGTTAACGTTTTTTTGTCTCTACTTTGTATTTTCCTGTGAATGTTTTATTCTAGTAATGCAGGTGGGAAATTACTTGTATTCAAACTTGCAGCATGGCCTTAGCCAGACTTGGGAATGAACTGGGTTGTTCAGTGTCCGGGTTGCAGAGGTCACCAGTTGCTCTCTAAAAGGAGATCCTCTTGTTGGTACAGGTTCTGTTGTTATATGCTCATATTATTTTCTTTTAGTCATAAGAAAAGTAAGGTTTTTTACAATCTTTGCTGTTCTAGATATTTTTCTAGGTAAGATCTTTTAAGGCCAAACCGCTGACCTGGCCAGTGCTTTATAATCCTGTTTACACTGATGCCCACTTTGGACTGAGACAGCAAGTCGTGATTTCTCCATGGTCATGCTAAATGGTGGTGATCTGTTGTCTCCTGGTTGGAGCTTGAAGAGAACATGTACAGAACAAGCATGAAGTTCACTCGGTGACTTAACAAGGTTGTATCAAGACGTAACCACCCTTCTAAAATCTTGAAAACTTGGAAATAAGAAAAGGGGGGAAGCTTGACACTGTCACGTTGCCCACAATTGTGCCTGTAGTAACTCAGTGTGCTTTTTTCCATCTCCAGCAGGACCAAAAAGCAGTAAATACCATAGCCTCTTCCTCTTTGCACACTTATATCAAGTCACATGCCTGTTTTAAGCAGTTTCCATGCATTTGGGAGACTAATCTGCCTTAAATTTGCTGCTGATTTTCATAATCTGTGTTGATAAGTCTGATAAAATACATGGCCATGTAAAGCAGTCAGGTGGCAAAAAATGACCCACCTGCTACTTTGTGCTTGGTGAAGGGCGCCTTTCTGTGTGGCATGAGGCATGGTGGGAAAAGGGCTTCTAGCTTCCTCTCATAAAATAGAAGTTATTTGTGGCTATTCTCAGAAGGAAAAAAACCAGTTGGTATGCGTCTTCTTCCATCTGGTGTGATGGTGCATTGGGAGTTCAATCAGTGACAGCTTCAGGTCTCTTCCCAAGGGGGTCTAGAAAAATATTCAAGTCTTTCAGAAAATGACAATTTTGGGTTTCTTATTTCACTATATGAAATACTTGTTTTCAACAAATAATTAACTTACTGAATTTATGTGCATATTTATATCCTAAATTTTATCTTTGGCAAAATAAAGCTATTAAGACTCATGTTGAACTCAAGCTGGAGTAACATTTTAATGGCAGTATAGCAGTTTGCTCTGATTTACTATGCTCCTTTTCTCAGAACAAATCATACTTCAAACCGATTTACTGAAACAAAAGTCTTCAATTATTTCTGCAGTTTGGCAGCACTTGAGAGGAGTTGAAGGAGCAAGCCAGCACTTGGCAGGAGAGTGAGCAAGCTTACCTGGCAAGCTTGTGTTTTTGCTGCTGTCTTGTTGCAGTGGACCCCTTGCTCTCTACATGGCTCTGGAAGGAGCATCTGTACAGTGCGTGGCCGTGTGCATGCTGGGCACTGCGTCACTATAGAGAGTGGTTTTGATGGTCTGGTGAGGTGCTGTCATTCTGTCCTTGGCTGTGTTCCCAACAGCATGCTCATAGATTGTTGTGGCGTACAGGTAACCAACGGTGAGAAGGTGGCCACCTGGCGTGGCTGGCTACCATCCTCCTGAGCTTAGTGCTCTCACCTAAGGAGATGTACAGCTGTGTAAAGTCACAGAGGTCTGCAAAGCTTTCTGGTCCTCCATATCTCCACGAGTGGAAAGTCCTGACCAGGTTTAGCAGGCTATTCCAAGTGCTGGGTGTCTTGTAAAGCAGTTGGTGGTAGGGGTTTGCAATGTCCTCATCTGCCTTCTGAACACCCTTCCTCCTCTACAAAGCTGCTGTTGAAGAAAACATTACATGAATTTGGCATGATCGTAGGGTGAGGTGGTGTCTTGTACTAGACCAGATGACAGAGCTGGGAATTAAAAGTCTTTTTTTGAATTTGGGTCACAGTGAAACAACTGCCATGTTGCAGAATGGGTGACTGAGGACATTGTGACAGACTGCATCACGATATGTGGTGTCTATTTCATTTACAAGTCATTCATGCTATTTTTTCAGGCTTATTTATGAAGCAAACACTATTGTAGTTTCTTTTGACTGTCATAATATCATGGTAGGTGAATTAGGTGTTCAACCCCATTTGATTGTCTTCTGCTTAGCTGAATGAAAGCCTTTTGGCGTACAGGAGGCGACAGAATTGCTCTTTTTTGGCTTCTCTCTCCTTTCCCAAAATGGCTGTGAGTGATATTTGGGTCAGCTGCCTCCAGTGTGTCATTTTCTTTTGACACTCATCCGTCTGAGCATATAGGAGGAGCCCGATGGGGAAATGCTGTGGTGCTGTTGGCTGCAGTGGAATCCAGAGTAGTTAAAGGGTTGTTGTGGTTATTCGAATCACTAATCACGTCAAGACAGGGAAATCTCTCTGATGCCTGACTGATACGGTATGCAAGTGAGGATGGCCTTACCCAGACCTCGCTGCAAGAGAGATGGAGGGACCCAGGTAGGTGCACAAATGCTCTAGCCCATACAAAGACTGTTGCTCTCCAGCAGCACGTGTCCCTCGGTGGCTTTGCTGTGGATGTAACACACAACAGTACTTGTGTGTTCTTCGATTTGGACCAGAGACCTTTTGTGTCTGTCTGGGAAAATACGATTTTTCCTTTTTGTTACGGGTTTGTGTGGCGCGGTTTTCCTTGGTGGCAGGGGAGGGGGGCTGCAGAGGTGGCCCCTTTAAGAAGCTGCTGGAAAATTCGCTGCCCCAAAATGTCGGACGCGCCAAAATGTCGGACCCGCCTCTAGG
>VYZV01002404.1:134286-157722 GCA_013401275.1 Pandion haliaetus | reverse complement strand
TGGCAAGCTGACTCAACCCCCATCCCCTGTTCCCCTGCGCCTCCGGGGGGAGGAGGTAGAAAGCACCGGGAATGGAGCTGAGCCGGGAAGGTGGGAGGGGTGGGGGGAGGTGTTCTGATGTTTGGTTTCCCTTCCTAATACCCTTGTGTTTTGTTTCTGTTTTGATTTGTAGTAAATTAAATTGATTTTGGTTTTTTTCCCAAGTTGAGCCTGTCTTTTGCCCATGACCATAAGTGGGGAGTGATCCTTCCCAGTCCTTGTCTCGACCCACGAGCCTGCCTTTGTATTTTCTCCTCATCCCAACGTAGCCAGGCGAGGGGGTGGGGGGTGAGCGAGCGGCTTCGTGGTGCTTTGTTACCGACTGAGCTGACCTGAAACCACGACAGCAGGGAATGGTGATGGGCACAGACTGAAACACAGGAATTTCCACTTAAACATAAGAAAAGCTTTTTTTACTCTGAGTGTGGTCAGACATAGGAACAGGTTTCCCAGAGAGCTTGTGGAGTCTCCATCCTCGGAGGTACTTAAAACCTGGCTGGATGTGGACCTGCCAACCTCCTCTAGCTGACCCTGCTTTGGGAGATAGGATATGGTAATTTAAATTGGCAGAATATTACACATTTCTTAGGGTAATGCATACGGGTACAAGGAAACCTAGCAGTTAAGCATCTTCAAAATACAAGAGACTGAAGTAAGTGGGTGGTTCTGTTGCTTACAGAGAAGCTATCACAGCATTGGACTTGGGCATTTGGTGTGTTTGATCTCTGAAGTATTTTGGCAAGCGGTAACACTTCATGTGTCTGAACCAGGGTTTACTAGCCCTGAGCTAAGGAGCACATGGTATCTTATTCAAATGGATATCCAGTTTGGGAGCAGCTCCTAGAGAGAACTTCTTGGTGTTTGGGAGATGAATGATAATCTCATGGAAAAGCCTGCAGGATCCACTCGGCATGGAAGAGGAATTGACAGCTTACAGTTGGGAGTGTTTTGTGGACCTGAATCCATACTGAGATCACCCTCACCCAGTCTGATGGTCATTTCAGTTGGTAGGAACAGTCTTTCTTGATACCCTCCTGATCTTTGGATTTTAAGGGTACAAATACCAGTCCCTGGCCACATTGTCTGCAGACAGCCTGGCTGGCAATCCAAGAGCTCAGGTTTTTGTTAAACACTGGGCCTTGATCTCAAAACAGCAGTGTCGGATGTTTTCTCTAGTATGGTTTGGGCTTCAGATTCAAACTCTTTGCAAAAAAAAAAATTGCCCTTTTACCTACTCTGTAATTCCTGGTTTTCAACATCCAACTAAATTACGCAGGGAAAGAGTTTTGCTGTATGTTACTGGCTCCTATGCAGTGAGGAGCAAGCGTGGCAATGCTGAGGCCAAGAGCAGGGCAGGGCCCAAGTTGGTAAGTTGTGCTGGACCTGCCAACACTGTATGAGGCCAGTTTGTATAGGAGCTACTCAATACCATCTGGGCTTAGTAGGGTTAAACTATATTGTAGACAAATACTTTGAAGTGTTTGAGACTAGAAAAGAGATATGGGTGAGACAGAAGAGGGAGTGCCCTAGAGAGCTCGGGCAGAGTTAACTCCCAGGTTGTTTTGCGCTCCAGTGTAGCAGCTCTTCACTGGTTGGGTTATTCCTAATCCACAAACTGTGTTGTGAAGGGAGAGGGGTTGCTCACATGCTGCAAGCTTCCATACTGGTACTGTGCTGGTACAGCCACGGTTTGGCATGATGCCATGTCAGTTTGACTGTGGCTTGTTGCCCTGAGGATCAAGTGTTTCATTGCAAAGACTGTCAAACAGCGTCTTGCTGTGTAATCTGCTGACCGCTTTATTTTCTCCATTATTACATTTCACATCACCAGAGTGCAAGCATCACCTGGGGCTTGCTTCTGCTTCTTGATACCTTAAGTCTGTAGGACAGATCTGATGAGCAGCTTAATCAGGTTTGCTAAGCATCAGGCAACTCTGGCCTGAGTCGCTACAGAAATGCCAAATTTGGGAGCTTGCTATACCAGTCTTTGTGCTGGTACACCTTGGAAGGGACACTGAATGCCAAGCTGTATGAAGGGACTCAGGCTGACTCCAAAACAGATCTCCAAAAATTTTGTGAGGTAAGAGAGACTCTACAGCCCAGCCTCCATTTTTGATGAAGCCTGTTGTCACTGCAGGCTTCTGCTCTCAAATGAACTCGAGTCAGGCTTGCAGCTCATCATGTCCTCATGCTGCAGCACAGGCTGCATGGGCTGCCCCGATGGACGCTGCTCTTCCAGAGTCGGGATCTCGTGTGCTCTGGGGTATCTGTCCTGGAGACGATGCTTCCTGGAGGAGCGTGGTTGCTGTAGATGAAGTAGATGCTAGTTTTGGCCAGCACAAAACATGTCGTGATTTCATTAGAATTGTGTCACTGCAGGGGAGTGTTGCTAAAATTGTCACTTGGCTTTCCATGTTAGTATTACGTAGAGGGCACACTGAGGCTACTTATCTGCAAATTCCAGTTTATCTTTAAGCTGAATGCTTGGGTGGGTATATGTATGCTGATTTTCAAAAAGATACCTATTTGACATCTTTATTTTTTTGACAGCACAAGAATCTTACTATAGCTCTACTTCTTACCCATATTTTAGTGTTCTATTTATATCCTGCGTAGGATCTGCAGTCTTATAATTCAATGAGGAGTTTTTTAGACACGGGGGGATTGGTCTGGGGATCAGCAGAACCTTGTTAGCATGCCTGGGATTTGAAGGCACCATTCAGAAATTGTTTCCAAGTTGACATTGACGCTGTGGCTTTTTCAAAAGCATTCTTTGCTGTTTGCCACGTGAGACTTGCCACATGACAGAGTATTTGAAAAAGCGCTGTGTGTTGTCCAAAAAGTCCCAGCCTTTTCACTCCCAAATATTCTATAATATAGATTAAAAATAAAATTCAGTACAGTTGTTTTCTTATTATTTTTCAGCTGCACAGTGTGCTGTAAACACTTCTGAAAAACATAGGAATAAAGTTGGTGGTGATTGAACCCACTTACTTCACAAATGATGGAAGGGTGATAGTAATGAATTGTCTTATTCCAGGAAGATCCCCGCATCCTTCCCCTTGTGTCACTTAGGAGGGTGAATGCTGGAATTGCTGCTCAGGTCGGGAAGGCAGGTGGCATCAGCCACTCAATAGGATTTTTGGGGTCCTGGTACCTTGCTGGTACTGGTTCTAGTCACAACTTTCTCCTTTCTTGAACAGTAAAGCCTTACTCATTTTTCAGGTTAAAAGTAAAAAGGAACCCCCATACTTCCTCAAAAATAATCGTAAATCATGCACTTCCTTACATTTCAATGTAAATGAGATTTGAATGAATAATGCTAATTATTCATTCATCCTAATTCAAATCCTATTTTCATTAGCCTGTGGGCCCAATTTTACTTTCATGCAGCATGAAACTCTTTTGAGAATTGCCATGTGTTTATTCTTGAATTTTTTTTCTGCTCAGCACACGTCTTTTTAAACTGCTTAAAAACAAAATAGAACAAATACATCATTAATAAATTAATCAAATTTCATTAGCATGACATGGGAGGACATATTTTAAGGGAAAAAAAAGTCTTCCTGTAAATATGTGCCCTTTTATAACTGCCTTTTGGCTACAAAATCTTTCTCCTGCACATGCTGTTTAAGGCAAACCTTGTCTGAGGAGATGCTGGTAAACTATTGAAATTCAGAGAGACTGGAGAGCTTCAGCTCCATGTTCCTCTCTGGGAGTTTGGTCTCACAGCTGTGTGCACCGCACTTCACCTCTGTTCCAGGAAAAGCTTGGTTGTGAGCTGAAGCCCATACCTGGGTGTGGACTTGGCCAGGGGAGGTTGGCTCCAGCTATGATGGGATGGTGAACTGGGCTAGGGAGAGTGGGTTGGCCTGTCTGCCTTTGCAGTGCTGTCAGTCAGCCGTGGTGGAGAGGTCAGTTGTAGAGTCCTTCCAGCCAGAGTCAGAGTCACAGAATGGTTTGGGTTGGAAAGGACCTTGAAAGATCATCCAGTCCAACCCCCCTGCCATAGGCAGGAACACCTTCCACTAGACCAGGTTGCTCAAAGCCCCATCCAGCCTGGCCTTGAACACTTCCAGGGATGGGGCATCCACAACCTCTCTGGCAACCTGTTCCAGTGTCTCAACACCCTCATCGTAAAACATTTCTTCCTTATGCCCCATCTAAACCTGCCTGCTGTCATTTTAAAACCGTTGCCCCTTGTCCTGTCACTACAGGCCCTGGTAAAAAGTCCTCATTTTTCTTATAAGCCCTTTTTATACACTGAAAGGCTGCAAGATGGTCTCCCTGGCGCCTTCTCTTCTTCAGGCTGAACAACCCCAACTCTCTCAGCCTCTCTCCATAGCAGAGCTGTTCCAGCCCTCAGACCATTTCTGTGCCTCCTCTGGACATGCTCCAACAGGTCTATATCTGTCTTGTGCTGGGGACCCCAGAGAATCGCCTCCCTTGACCTGCTGGCCATGCTTCCTTTGATGTAGCCCAGGACATGATTGGCTTTCTGGGCTGCAAGCACACGGTGCTGATTCATGTCCAGTTCTTCAAACTCCAGGGTCTCCAGGTCCTTCTCCATGGACCTGCTCTCCACCCATCCACCCCTCCAGTCTGTGCTAATGTTGGGGATTGCCCCAACCCAGGTGCAGGCCCTTGCACTTGGCCTTGTTGAAGTTCCTGAGTTTCACATGGGCCCACTCATCAAGCCTGTCAAGATCCCTCTGGATTGCATCCCTTCCCTCAAGTGTGTCAGTTGCACCCCTCAGCTTGGACTCGGTCCTACTGTCTGACATTGATGGAATGACATGTAACAGGTCCTGATACTGTACATTCTGAAAGCATTTGGCATTTGAAAGCCTGGAGTGAGGCTGTTCTTAAAACTTGGCTGTTGCATGCTGCACCACCTTATAGGTGCTGTACATCTCGGGGGTATGGAGACATTGCTGGGAGTGTTTCACCACAGTAACCATGGTTGCAGCATCCTCCATTCTTCCTGTACCACTGTCCATCCCTGCCACACTTCCAACTATCTCATCCAAACGCAGGATTTTAAGGTTGCTACAGTAAAGTGCTCCTCCGAGGTGCAATTCTTCCCTCCCTCACTGGTGAGTGGCCATCATAGATGAGAAAGTTGAAATAAGGTGAAATTAATCCCATGGTTAAATTAGTGTTCAAACCCACACATGGGCTGGATAGGGGAAGTTGCACACATGAGGGGCAGTTCGCTGTCTGTACGTCAACAGTAGCCATGTTAAAATAATTGGAAGAGATTTCCTGCAGTGAATCTCTTAACCTAGATTTGATTTCTTTTTCCCATGTACCTGCTCCAAATTCTTCTTTATTCTTTCTGGATGTCAGTGCCTGCAAAACTTTAATTTGCAGGAGCCAGCTTGCTGTCAGCGATAAGCGTCATGTTATTTGCATCATACATCCTGCCTGGTTTAAGGAGCCTCCTCTGCTAGAAGTGCTGGAATGAACTTATGACAAATACAAGGAATGAAAGTCTCTGTCAAATGCACTTCCTGGCATGACTTAAATTAGCTGAAATTGCTGATGTTTTGCCTTTTTCAGATGCGTGTCAGTGTCCATAGACTTTTATTTCAAACAATAGAAAATTATTGAGTTAAATGTTATCAGAACAACAAATCCAGGGGATGATAAGTGTACGTTAGGTGAAGGTTACTGCAATATATCTGGGTCCTGTAGTGCATGTGTTGTAAAGGCAGAAATGCACAGCCTCTAACCTTGGCCAGTCTCATGAAACTGAAGGATGCCACTATTTCAAATGCCATAATTCTGCCTGGAACTTTTTGGTTTTGTATTATGTTTAATTTGGATGGGCTGAACATTTCCAGTGAAAGAAAGGTTTAAAGACAGGTCATTTCGCTTGAACAAAAATGTTTCCTTAAAGACAAGTAAGTTCTTTGCCTGTTAGTGGATTCTCCCATATTTGTGTCAGTAGCTCTGCTCGGGACTAAAACTAAATTTAGAATAAGTGACACTTGTTGTTGAAGAGAATCAGAGCTCTTCAGCAACTTCACATCTCTGCAGCCAGAACTCTCTAATTGACAGAAGTCTTGGTTATTAAACATGCGGCTGATAATGCTGTCTTACACATCTGAAGGCTGCGGTTAACCTAAATGTACAAGTCTGTGCGGTCAGTGTCTATATGTAGGTTTGTCATGCTGTTCATTTATATAACCGGTGGAATCCAGGACGTGAATCTCCCCCATCTTTCTCCTGAAGCAAGTTCTAAAGCAGGCCAGATGTGTTGTGCCCTCCAGTGGCTGTCTCCCACTCTGAGTGGTGGCTGAGGGAGCCGAGGTGTGATCCACGCGCTTCCCTGCATCTTCCTCTTTGTAGCTGGTGAGGTATGATAAGAGCCAACCACAGGTATGCAGATAGAAAACGCACTGTGAAAAGATAAATACCTTGAAAGAATTTATTAGATTTTGAGGTAGCAGCTTGTCTAAAAGTAAAGATTCAGTGTCCCCTCTCTTATTGAAACAAATGCTAATTTCAAACTTCTCTGTTGTAACCGCTGATGAATGAACATTGACAGTATCTGAAAATGTAAAGGCTAGTGCCTGCTTTTCTATGTCCCATTAGTGTCCATGCTTGGTGACTAGATTGGCAGTGCACCTTGGTGTGAATGTGGGCGTTGTGGCTCTTACCTCTGTAGTCCCCAGTTCCAGATGTGGGGTTCCCTTTCCTCTTCAGCTTATTGGAGACACTTCAGGCGCATAGAGTACCCCCAGGCTCACTCTATCACCCATTTTGACTCCTAATCTGAGTGAGCTGCTGGGAAGTGCCAAACGTGCAGGTGTCTGAAGCGCTGTCTCTTGTCCCACTAATGCAGAACTTGGGGTTGTGGAGCTGTACTTGGGTGCCCTTCTGAAATGGGGGTTCAGAGTGTGAAGCTACCTGCTGCAGTAAGGTGCTGCGCTGGGACTGACTGGAACCCTCTGCTCTTTTTTCATGTTAAAAACATACTATTTCAGCCAATTCTGTCTATGGCATAATGGTAGCATGGTTGCGTAGAAAGAAGAGCTATGATGGTAAACCTTGGACTGATTGCGTGCACAGTTGACAGCCTCTAGATTTAAGTGATTCATTGGTAGTCCTCCATTTTCTTCCCATGTTTCCCAGCTAAACAAATTGAACTCTCTAAATCTCTCACTTTTAGGCATCTTCCCCATTCTTCAGCTGGTTTTGAGACAAATATATTCACTCTGATGTTTAAGCAACATCTGAAGGATGCAGACACAGGCATTGAGTGCTGTCTTGCCAACAAGGAGGTAAGATCACCCTCCTTGCTCCTCCTGTCTGCACGTGACACAGCCAAGGGTTGCATTAATCATCTCTGCTCTATCACCAGCTCTCGTTGAGATGCTCATCCATTAGGACTCTCACTCCCTTCCCTATTAACTGATGTCCAGAGTAACTGCTCTCTCCTTTAAAAAAAAGACTGCTATTCTTTTGCTTAGCTGCATGTCTTTGCATTAAGCTTGATTAAAGCTGTGGTTTTGTTTCAGTGGACTCAGCGTCTCAAGCAATCTGTTTTTCTGCATCACTGATAACTCTTATCTTTATTTGTCAGCCTGCAAACTTCTGTGCCATTTGCAGTTTTTGTCAGCAGCCATTTTCAGGTTGAATCTGGGGAAGATACAGCCTAGTTGCCAGGCCTGTTCCTGGTCTTTGCAGAACTTGCTGTAATTACATGCAGTTGATCTTGGTTCTAATGTAGGAATCATTTGTCAAGACCTTTGTTACTTTTGATCCACTTAATATGGTCTTTTTTAATATTCTTGTGTGCTATTTTTTTCTCACACTGTCATGAAGTAGTAAATCAGATGTTCTACACAGCCCATCCACATTATGTCTGTGCTGTTGCCTTTTCAATGAAACATTGAATTTCACCAGAAGGGGGATTACATTTATATCCTTTAATTCTGTGTTGATTGCATCCCCTCAAATTTCATTATTTTGCCTATGAACAACTCTGTAGTTACGTGGAAGAAGTTGAATAGTTGCAAATACTAGTTTTCTTCCAGTCTCCTGGATTTTCTCCAGGTTAAGAATAAATCACTTTTAAGATCAGAGTGCCAGAGATTTGTCCAATTCTGGTTTTAGGGTCTTTCAGCAAATGTTGTTCTGATGCAAACATTTCTATTAATAATGTTTAACAAATTAATATTTGACATTGTCAGAGGACTGAAAGATGTCTTATCCCCTGTGCTGGAACAATGTCAAACAGTTCTTCCTGTGCTCAATATTTTAACAGTTTCACTCCTTAGAGCTCCAGGTGGACCTGTAATGTCACTAGGTTTTGTTCATTGTAGTACTTAATAGTGTTGCCAGCTGTGAGTTTCCACTAATGGGATTTTTGCTGTTAGAATTGCAGATTTATATTGATTTCTATCTAGTATCTCTTCTAAAATTTTTGACAGATAACTTTTTTTAACTAGATTTTCCATCTGCTCTCCCAAAAACCACTACAAAATACATACTAAAGTCTTTTCTGGCCCTGGAAGTGAGATTTTTAGCTTCCCTAAGGGACTGAACCCAAATCCATAGACTAGTTTGAGCATCAGGTTAGAAGTTAAATGTTCTTTAGGTCAAAGCCTGTCTCTAGGCTAGACCTGCAGGTTAGCACTGGTCAGGTCACTCAGGTTGTCATGCCTTTAAATCAAAGGTAATAGCACTTGCTTGCTTCTCAGGCTTGGGCTAGGTGATTCATTTCTGTCTCAAAGACAGCTGGCATTGCCCCATGGAGAGAGCTGTTTCTCTCCGTGGGCTATGGTCGAGGCCAGGATTGCTAGCTCAGGCTTTAACAGGGCTTGGCCACCTCTGTGCAGCTAAGATAAATCTTACTGTTAGTGGTGGGATGTAGCCAACTGTGCCCATAAAATTTCACAGGAGCTTAGCTTTCGATCCACTGTGTTTTGGAGACTTCAGCCTCAAGTGTAAATGTTTTTATTAACATTTGCAATATAGAGCAGCCATGTCTTTCTCTTCTGCTCTGGAGTAGCTTTGGGAGCACTTTTTGTTTGTGAAATGGCAGTTAACTGCTACTTTTTTTTTTGTAGCAGACTTCTCAAAAGCCTGTGGAGGAGATATAGGATCTTCAAGCAAATTCTGGCAGCTGGAGTTTCCCGGTAACAGGTGATGCTACAAATGTGGCTGTGTGTTGGCTGTAAAATTTTAGAGTGTTCTGACTCTCTTGGTTAAATGTTTGCACCGTTTAGGCTCAAGCTGATAAAATAATAAATATTTGGGGGTTTTGTTTGTTTTTTAGATAAAGTTATTTGACCACCATGAGTTGGAGTTTTCTGACCCGTCTGTTAGAGGAGATCCACAATCACTCAACCTTTGTTGGCAAAATCTGGCTGACAGCGTTGATTGTATTTAGGATTGTCCTAACTGCTGTGGGAGGAGAATCCATTTATTATGATGAACAAAGCAAGTTTGTGTGCAACACAGAGCAGCCTGGCTGCGAGAATGTTTGTTACGATGCTTTCGCTCCTCTTTCGCATGTGAGGTTTTGGGTCTTTCAGATCATTCTTGTTGCCACTCCATCTGTGATGTACTTAGGCTATGCAATTCATAAAATTGCCCGGATGGTGGAACACAGCGAAGCTGACAAAAGAATCAGAAGCAAAAGCTTTTCCATGCGCTGGAAACAACACCATGGCTTAGAGGAAACTGAGGAGGACCATGAGGAAGACCCAATGATGTACCCAGAAATAGAGCTGGAAAGCGAACGGGAGAATAAAGAGCAGCAGGCCCCTGCCAAAGCTAAGCATGATGGCAGGCGGCGAATCCGTGAAGATGGACTCATGAAAATTTATGTCCTGCAGCTTCTGGCGAGGACTACATTTGAAATAGGCTTTCTCGTGGGTCAGTATTTTTTGTATGGCTTTGAAGTAAGCCCCATATTTGTGTGCAGCAGGAAGCCATGCCCGCACAAGATAGATTGCTTCATTTCAAGGCCAACCGAAAAGACCATTTTCCTACTAATAATGTACGGGGTGAGCTGCATGTGTTTACTTTTGAATGTCTGGGAGATGCTTCATTTGGGATTTGGCACAATCCGGGACACATTGAACAACAAGAGAAAAGAGCTGGAAGACTCTGGTACCTATAACTACCCTTTTACTTGGAATACGCCGTCTGCTCCTCCTGGCTATAACATCGCAGTCAAGCCAGAGCAAATCCAATATACTGAACTGTCCAATGCCAAAATGGCCTACAAACAGAACAAAGCCAATATAGCTCAGGAACAGCAGTATGGAAGCAATGAAGAAAACATTCCTGCTGACCTGGAAAATCTGCAGAGGGAAATTAAAGTGGCTCAGGAGCGCCTGGACCTCGCAATCCAGGCTTACAACAACCAAAACAATCCCGGCAGTTCCAGAGAGAAGAAATCCAAAGCAGGCTCAAACAAAAGTAGTGCCAGTAGCAAGTCAGGAGATGGGAAGAACTCTGTCTGGATTTAATGTTGGCTGAGTTTATATATTGTGTTTTTTCTCCTAGTTTATCATAACCAGCAACCTCTTGAATAATGGCTTCCATTAAGTAAATATTTTACTCTGGTTATTTTCAGGGATACCGTTGGCTAGTGATTCAACCTCTCAGAAAGGCTTTATATGCATATTCTAGGATTATAGAACTTTATTCTCTGTCTTCCAAGTCAGGAGACAAATAGATATATTTAAATCATTCTCACTGAACGGTTTATGCTGTATGTACAGTATTGTAATACATTTATTATGCACAATTTTTTGTATTTGTACACTGGATCTCTGACGTTACACTTTTTTATATTAATGAGGAGAAAGCAATGGGTAGCTGTTAACATTTTGCTAGTTTTATTGCCATGGTCTGCAGTTTGTCGTTGTTCTTCCTTGTTTTAAACGTAAAACTTTCTATGCTGCGTTTCAAAAGTGCCTTGCACATGCAGACAGCACAGAGGAGTCTCCGGTTATCCAGGCAGCCCATGGGTACCAGTGACTGAGCAGCAAAGCAGTGAAAGATTTGGAAAACGTCTGTTAAGGGTGCTCTTGACTCTGTCCTTTACAAAAATGATGTGCTACTTATAAAATGGAAGTGTCATACTATAGCTACTATGTACTACAGATTTTTTTGCCCTGTGGAAAATTACTTACAGGAAAAATGTACCTGTGTGAGAGTACTTGTGTTCAGAGTAAGAGTGCCAGCCGTAATGCAGAGAGGGCTCAGACCTCCCTGCAAGCTTTATGCAACAGGAGGCATGAGAGATTTCAAACTCCCGTAAAACATCAAAAAGAAGTAAATAGAAATTACTGGATTCAGTAATCCCACATATTTATGTGATATCTATGGAAAGAGATGTTTTTGAGGTCTGTTGTTACATAATGCCCTGCTCCCCAAGGGCATGAGCTGTTACGATACCTTTTGGATGAGATTTCTGTCTTTTCCAAAGTAATCTGGTTAGATAGAGTCATGGTAATTTTGTTTGTCCATGCATTACACTTGAGGAATAACCTTCCTCTCCCCGCAGCCAGGACACACGAGCTGTCTGTAAGAGTTTTTACAAAGCCCTTTCTGAATATCAATGATACTGCCTTATTCCAGAGCCCTATTGCTTCCATTATGTCTGAGGAATTTAGTTCAGACAGAGCAATATGTATAATTTGGATTTCTGCTTGAGAGACCAGTCAGATTGGGCATTCTGTGGTTTTGGCATTAAACTTGAATTTATAATTAGAAAATGGAGAATGTGGTACTTACTGCCTTTGGCAGTGTCTTTTTGGCAAGGACGCGCATTAATGTTTGAGAGATGCTGTTAAATATATATGCTTTTTGCTACTATTTATAATGTATTCAGGACCTTGCTCCACTCTCTTTTGTTGTTAGTTTTTTGTGCATTTTAATATATTTTGGGGGCCTCTTTCAAGCAGGACTGTTCTGTTTCGAGGCTACCTCAGTCCTTAGTGCCCTCATTGCAGCCTGGTCAGGAACAGGATTGAGAAGAAAGGCTCCGTGGAGGACACAGGCAAACCCATACTCTGTTCCTGTCCCACAGAACATCTAAGCCTAGGCTTTATGTTAAATTTAAGCTAAGGAGATACAAGCACATGCTTGCAGTTATCCTCTACCCAAGCACTTGCTGGAAATAGGTATTTTGCTGAATTGTTTCAGTCTGTTTTCACTCTGGGACACCACGCAGTCCAGGCATAGATCCCAGCTATCTCTCAGCTCTGCATTAGAGAGCCATAAGTGCGCCTAGAGTCACTGCAACCGTCTGCATGAGGTCAGCAAGACCTTCTCCCGTTCACCTCCAGCAGAAGAGGTGTTGGGAAGCAAACTTGCTTTCTGGCTTTTTATTTAGCAGTAACTCCTGGCCGCTGCTCCGGGAAAGGAGCAACCTCTGAATTTTATGCAGAAGAGTTTCAGGGTGATGTCTTTAAGTGAGTATAAGTAAGTAACACAGTAAGTACATAGCAGTTTTTAAAAGCTTGAGTGGACTTGTGGGCAGGGACAGCTAGCCAGTGAGATGGGACTAGCTGTGTGGGGTGAGAGGGAGTTTATTAATAGTGCTCCTCTAATCAAACAGGAGTCCAAAGAGAAGCAGGCTGCCTGAAGATGGGCAGAGAGGCTTTGCCAGTAGAAAGCTGGGAGTGTGATGGAGAAGCTGGGTGGAAAACATGTTGTCTGAAAGTACCAGGGAAAGACATTTGGAGCCTGGAGATAAACACCAATGCCTGACTACAATCCACTCATTATCCCCAACACTGGGGTTGTTCTTTTCAGCTTCCCAAAAGGGTTATGTCGCTCTTAACCCCTTGCAGTGGTTTTGGAACAGCCTTTCACCAGCCAAATGGCAAGAAGTGAAAATCATTTCCTCTTGCTGCTCTCTATGCAAACTGGAGCCATTTCTTATTAATGGCTTAAAATAAAATTGGTTCATGACAGCTGCTTTACCCATTGTTTGTATTAGCCCTTTCCCAGTTGAATGTTCTAAACCATTACCTGCTTAAAGCTACCGTCTCAGGTCAGTCCTGTGAGCTTTTGTCCACACTAGTAAATACTCCTGCTAGTGAGCAGAGTGTGTAGAATATTCCAATCCCAGCACTGACTGAATTCATTCTGAAAATGCAAAGTAATGGAGCTGTTTCTATTACTGGTTTTTTGTTTTCATTTTAATTGTGTATAAAGTGCACATTTTCTTTGAAACTGAGTGTTATTATTAGAGGATGTCTGTTAAAGTTTTAAATGTTCATTCTGTGACTGTATTCAGTTTCAAAGTATCTGGCTTGATTTTTCCTTTTGAAGAAATGATACATGCATTACTTTAAAATGCTCTCTTGCTTTGGCTTAATGTAGGCCATTCTGAAATAAATGTTCAGAAGACACTTTTGGACAAAAAATATTGAACGTAACTTGGGTTTGTCTTGTCATTCTCTGGTTTTGGATGCAGTTTGAAAAAAACCCAAAAACTATTAAATCCAGTGGATTACTCCAGTCTGAGTGAGATGGCTTCTTTTTTCCAGCAGTAGAATATGCTCCAAATATGTGAGTGATGGAGAGGGATATTTTAATGATTTGTCTTAGAGCCACAACTTGGAATTTTTATATATTTGACCTTGTTTAGTGTAATAAAAGAGTCAGAAACAAACTGTGCCTTTCTGCATGTGAATTGCTCTTCAGTGACAAGAACAATTGCATTTAAAAAAGAAAAATCCATAAACTTTGCAAGTCAGACCTTGAGAAGGGTACCACTTATGAAAACATGAAAATCTGCATTTATGCATGTGAATGAGCATGCTGATATTGTCCAGTGAACTGTGCAGCATTAGCTGGCCTAATTTAGCTGCGATTTTTGAAGGAACATACGGGAGCTGGCTGCCCAGCTCCTGTTAAAAATTGCAGCTGAATGCCTGTCTGTCTTGCCATCACAAAAGATGGCTTTGGTAAGTGTCCCATGCTTTCCCCTCACTGCAAATTTGACCTCAAAATTGGAAGCATGTCTAAGGAGGCATTAAGTGGTGTGCCGTGTCACTGTGAGAAAGCTAGAAGTGAGATGGATTTGGTGGTGTGGGCTTGGAATAAAAAGCTGTTTGTTCAGAGTTAAAGAAAAAAGCAGCCATATAGATGAGGACAGTGCTGCTCTTGCTCGCAGAGCACATTGTGTCCCCAGCCTCGGCGAGGGCTGTAGTGGCAGAAGTTGGTGATTGTGGCTGAGGCAGGATCCAGCAGTGATAATTGTGTGTATTTTTCCAACCATCAGGTTACCTGAGCGTCCCGCAGTCTCCACAGACTGGGAAATTTGTGTGGAGCGGGGAACAGCCCAGGCGCAGTCACCAGCTCCGTGCCCAGGCAGGGTAACACTGTCTTGAGCTGTGTGGCACGGGTTCAAGTGTGTGGATAACTGAGGAGGTGCAGTGGGGCCTGGGCTCCTGCTGCATTGCCTCTGCTGCTCCAGAAGGACACAACCTTGCTGTTATCTTTAAGCATGTGATTATCTCTGTATGAGTCAATGCAGCCAGCTACAGGCATCCAGCTAAGCAGGCGCTTAAGTGTTTTAAAGTGCAGAAGCCTTCATTTAACAATGAATTTGCAGCAAGAAATTCTGAAATGCTTCAGGTGTTTAACCATAACTAAAAAAGGAGGGTATGGTTGCAGTGCTCTTCACTTGTGATACGTTTCTTGGGAACTCATCTAATAGAAGCCATCATGTGATGGCTGTCTTTGATCTTGTACTCAGAAACAGGCCAGGAGCAGAAAACCCTGAGGTCAAAGCTGGGATTGTACACAGTTACCCCAGGCTTGCTTCAGTTGCTCCGTGCAGATGCATGGTGCTGTTTGAGATGCCCCTGGGTGTTTTGCATGGCCTGCAGCTGCTGCTCCGAGAGGGCACGTCTCCCAGGGGTCCTGTGTCACATCTGCCAGCCCTGTGAGGATGCCTTGGGTGCTCGAGGGCCTCTCAGACAGCACCACGTGCCTAGACGTGATCCCAGCTGATCCTTTGTGTCACTGGGCAGCCCAGCTGACAGCTCCACCTCGTTTTCCTCTGCTATAAAGGGAGGGTAACGCGACTTATTTCATACCAGGTATTGCAAGTATAAATTAGATCCTGTCTGTGGAGTAATTTTCCTCTTGGAAGCATACGTTAGCGGTTTAATATTGTTAGCATTAAGTGTTCCTGCTTGTAGTTTAGCCACAATCTTGTAGCAACTACGTCATTATTGTAGCTTGATTTGTTAATAAATCAAGAATTCTTGATACTGTGCGCATAACTTGCCAGCTACAAGGTTACTTTCAGAATGAGCTGTCTATTGAGATGCCCACGGTTGCTCTTGGGGCGTTTGTGGCCTGCCTAATTCCTGTGAATTGGACATGCTATGCTTTGCACATTGTGCAGTAACCATGAAACAGTTCCTGAAAGTTGGATCTGTTTGCGCAAGTTAAATTATGGTTTGCTGTTAACAGTGTAACTAGATGCAACCCACCTTTCTACAGCATCATCAAAAGGAGCTCAGGGCTTCCACTCCTTCAGGGCTTGCCATTCATTTTCTCTGTATCAGAGGAGACTTCAAATATCAGTTCATCATTGCTTGGAAAATGATATTTTGTTTTCTACAGCATGACATTGTTGTCCTGTAAATTCTGTGTTGATAGCTGGGGAAAAATGCCTTAGAAAGGAGATTTAAAGGCATCTGATCAATCATAGCTCATTGGTGCTATGGACTAGTTTCTATACAGTTCAGATTTTGCTGTCCTCCTCCCTTTTATTTTTTTATTGAACAGGATATTCTGGTTACTCTTTGGCAAAGCACGTGTTGCCTGTTTGTGGAGCCAAGCCTACAGCTTCCCCAGGAGCAGAACTGAGGCCCCTGTGGCTGCATCTAAATGCAGCGTCATGCCCCAGGAGTTTTACACATGACCCTTGTTCAGGGCTGTGACTTCTGCTGCCTCATGGCCTGGATTTCCTCTGTGTGTAAACAAAGTCTGGCTGAGTAGAAGCAGGAGCTGCACACCTGCTTCTTCTTTAGAGACGGCCATGGCATGTGCCTGACCCCAAGTGCAGGCAGGGGGCCAAGTCTGTGGCTTGGGGCAGTGCAGATCTGTGTACCGTCTGTAATAGGCTTTGGCAGGAGGTTAGTCTCAGTATTCAGATGGAAGTTAGGATCCCAATCTCTGGTGATGAATGAAATTTCTTAAGTCAGCAAACAAGCGGTGATATATTTTAGTTTTGTTGTAAGTATTGGAAAGCATCATGCCAACTTCTCAGCTTTCATCTTGCCCTTATTTAAAGACATATTGTGACTTAAGTGAGTTATTTTTTCCCCTCTGAGTATTTCTTATCCCTAGAAAATAAAAATTTCCATTTATGAATGTTTGCCAGGCTTTTTATAACTGTTTCCATAAACTTGAAATCACCTGAAAATCCACTATCAGAAAATTTTTTTAAAAGCCTGTTCTGTATGGAAAATGGTTTTGGTAACACATTGATATTAGCGGGTGTCAGTATGTACGTGTGTATCAGTAGTTTTGGAGCTACCTCATCACCTTTGGCTCTTATTCCCCCTGACTTTTTGTGCAGGGAAGAAGGTGAGGAGATTTGACCCATGATACCTGAACGTGATGACTCCAAGCTCTGAAACAAAACTTGCTCTCTCACTTTATATTGTTGATAACAATATTTTATTTTTTCCTCTGAAGCTAGTATTGCAGTGTTGAGTGATTCATTGCTGCATATATTTGTATGTCATACACAAAAAAATGAAGACTTAATGCATCATAGAGCTCCTTTGTGTGTTTGCATTACATCCTTTGAGTGTTTGCATTAATTGGAATTACACCAGAGACCATAGTAAGTCCCACTGGTGTGCAGTGGTGAAAAATGCTGTGAAAATATAAAGTTACGAAGTTTGTGGGTTGTCTGTGGTTTTTAGTGGAGGGAAGAGACACCCTGAAAGTGCCATACCCACTGCTCAGGTCAGCTTCATCCAGAGTACCTGCCCAGAGGAGGACAAGGAGCACCGGGACAGGAATCAACTTTCCTGGAGCTGGCTCAGCAAAGCACCACATTTCATTAATCGGTTCTAGCGCTAATTGAAGGCCAGTGGTATGTTGGACATTTTATAGACTCCATAGCCTCTGTAAGAAGTCCAGCCCTTTGGAAAGTGCTGGTTTCCTTTGAGCTGAGAGTGACCCTCCAGCCCAGACAAAGCCCTTTATCTGACATGTAAAGCATGAATCAGAAAATGTGGCTGATTAGTCATCTGTATTTGGTAATAAACTTGCTAACATTTCAAAAGGTCTTTGAGGGAGCTGTTGAAAAGTCAGTTTGATTACATCAGCTGCATGCTGAATTTCTACAGGCTTGTAGGTGGAGCACGCTCAGTGTGAGCGATGAACACATAGGTTCCCTGGGAGTATACTTTCCATATTCTCCATGAGAAAATAGGTAACTTAGTTCATACCAACACATGCCATTGTAGATGCTCTTAAAAAATGAGGTGGAAAGAGAGACATGGAAATGTGCAGTGAGGATCTCTGAAAATTAGGGCTGGATCAGTCTGGTAAATTTTGTGGTGAGATACATGATTCAGAGAAGAAAAGTGCTAAATGTGAATGTTCTGGACATCAGTCACTGCCTTGTTACGGCAATGCATAAGAAATTGTTTGGCCAGATAAGATGGGTTATTCTCGTAAGCCAAGTAAAGTGCACAAGAGTAGTGCCATAGGCGATGGGAGCACAGGAGGGAGAGTAGGGAATCACCAGTCTGGAGAGCTGAAGGAACTGTGCTCTTGGTCTTCAAGATATTTTGATATCTTGGTCTAAATTTTTTTTTTTTTTTATATTTTCATTGATTTTTTTTTCTCCCACAAATATCAAATGTACAAATGGAATTTGCAGGTAGCATGGCACTGAGAGGTGTTTTGTAAAGCTGGTGAAGGTTTGGAGATGGGAACTGCTGTTACCAGTGCTATGGACCTGGCGTGACCTGGGTGTGCAGTATTCCTCCTCTGAAAGCAAAACTGCTTTTCAGCGTGGAAATGTGGGAAGCCTTGCCTCATTTATTAACATCTCTCTTCAGCTCTCCTGCAGATGCTTTTTGACTTCAAGCAAATTAAAGGGAAGTTCAGGACATTTCCAGTCGCATAAAAAGGTGGTGGCCAGAAGTGTTTCTGTTGAAAATGGGTAAGAATATGTATTAGTGAGGACTTTTGTAGTGTGGCTGGGCAGCTGCCAGGCCACGTAGCAGCACCTGCAGCCTGCCAGGGGATGGCACACTGGGGGACAACGGCCAGGAGCTTTGCAGCAGTAAGAAACTTTTAAATTAAGAAAAGAGATGCAATTGTATCAAATGGAAAATGAGTTTATTCAATGAAACGCAGGGAACGAGGTGCAGATGGAAAATGAGTTTATTCAGTGGAACACAGGGAGCAAGGTGCAGATAGATGTTTTGGCTCCACGCAGAGCGTTGAGTGCGATCCACCTGGCACAGTCTGATGTTGTACAGTGTCTGGTAGTCCCAGTGAGGGAAGTCCTTGCTGCTACATGCATTGTGATAACACTTAGATGCTGCAGGGTGCTCTGTTATTATAAAAATAGCCACCTTGACCTAAATGTTAGAAGTATGTAGCTAGACAAAGGGCAAGTGGGAAAGCTTTACACCTTGGTTCATGCAGAGCGTGGTATTTCCAAGAAGACTCAAGCTGCCCTGAGGTTTCCTTCATCAGCATGTCTATTAGATCACAGTGTCCTTGAATATTTCTCCCCTTTATACTGGGGGAGTGAGAGCAGTTCATTGCTGGACCATCAAGGGAGGGTACAAGCTCAGGAATGTGCCACCAGGCTGTGAAATGAAATTCTGGTTTAATTGGTGGCTCCAAAATTGGGTTTCTTGGCACCTATTGCCTTTTCTTGCTGACTAGCTCCTTGGAGCAGCAGTGTTACATAATGACCTGGTTGGGTTTTTTTGACAAAAAAGTAAGCTATGATCCTCTGCAATGCTAGGGGTTTATACATTTCACATTTGTATGCATATTTTGATGTCCAGTAAGGAAAGAGAAGATCCTTTTTAAGAAAGGACATCCCAGAAACCGATAGTAGCCAGTGTAGGGGTAAGGAGATAGTTACATAAACTGCTCTGACCCCGAGTGCCATGGTACTGCAGATATCCTGGAGAGGAGAGCCGAGACTTGAGAGACTTCAGAGCTAATTTAATAAATTGCTGTTTTGTAGTTATGAATTTAAATTCTTAAGAAGGACTAGGAAAAAAAGCTCAGGAAAATAGGAAAATGGAGCCTTTTCTTTGTCAGATGCCGATTTAACTCGGCAATCTCTGATCCCTAGCTCCTGCAGTTTAACATAAGCTAATGAGGGCTTAACATCTCGCTTGCAATTACAGGCAGGGTCAACGAGATGCGGGTCCCAGTGTGCTGTGCCCTGTGCAGAGGCAGGTGACGGCCAGTGAGTGTGGAACGGAGAGTTCAGTGGCTGCCATCTATCTTTGCTCTGACTGTGCTGACAAGGTGAAATGGGCCCACTGGGGATTCTCAGTTAAATTCTGCTGACCTGGATTTGAACTGCTAAGCTGTACAACAGGCTGCACCTATCTTGCATGCGCAATCCCAGAAGCAATCAGGCACTGTTTTTGAGTCACGCCTGTCTCTGCCTCCGCTGCTTGTGGGTTAAAGCTTACCAGCGGCAGAAATGTGAACTCCAGTGTTCAGGGGACTGCTAATAAAAAGCCGTGGCAAGGCTGGCCCACGCCTGGAATGACACAGTCTTTGAGCTGTATAAGACCTACAAGGCAGTGCAGTCAGCATCCTGGCCAGCAGGAGATTGCTTCTTAAAGGGCGTTTGGAAAATTTTTTGTACAGTCTAGTCATAACAGATTCAAGGAACTGGGTTTCCCCCATTTCCCCCAGCATATATGCACCCTCCCCCCCGCCCCAAGAGCTGGCAGCTGTGCAGCCAAAGTTAAAGCGCACCAAAGCCTTCAATCACATTTTCAGGCCACTGGCTGTCTTCTGGGCTAGCAAAAAAACCTTCTCTTCCAGTTGTCAGCTGGGTATGTTCACATGCCTCCAGCCCATGGGCCTCTCTCGCAAACAAGCAGTTACTGATGTGGCCGTGCTTTGACACACAAGCTGCCCTATCGCTCCCAGCATCTTTGTGTCCGGCAGCAACCCCTGGCTGTGAGTGGCTCTGTCTTATTCCCACTTGGACTTTGGCCATTGCCTCCAGTGCCATGGGGCTGTTCTTACCTGTCGCTCCAATTGCTGAGCTGACCTTGGAGGCCCACCTCTTTTCTTTTTTCTTTTTCCCCCCAACTTTAAGGGTTCAGTGCTATTGCAGTGTAGGGGGTGATACTGAAGCAGCCTTAGTGAGCCTGTGTTGGAACCAGGACCAGCTGCCTGTGGGAGCTCCCTCCACCTGAACTCATTAACCCTCAGAGAATTTTTAAAAGTGATTTTGGATTTGGCATGTGTCTGGTTTGTGTGCAGGCATGGGAAGTCTGGGTTTTTTGCTCATGTCCCTAGTCTCTGCTGCTGAGGCCTCCTCATTGCCATTAGAAATTGGGTCAGTGGTGTCACAAAGTGATCAGCAGAAGGTTTCAGCTTTGCTGTCTTTGTATTTACCTAAAAGCAGAATAATACCCAGCTTTCCTATGCAAAATGCTTCAAGCATCATGTAATGCTGGGTGTCTTTATTACCCCAAAAGAGCTCAGTAGCACAACTAGAAGGAAGAAGCCTGCAAGGGGAGTGCGGTCACCGCGACCTGTTGTGTTTGCAGAGCTGCGACAAGCATTTGCCAAAATTCCTGTGACCATTTGGTCTAATCTGTTTCAGTTCAGCCTGCCCAGCTCCTCCCAGTCCACCTGAAGCTCGAGTTGCCTCTGCTGCAGATGCGTTGTGCATGGCAAACCCTTGGTGGCTGGAAATGCTGATGCTCCCCTTCCCCCGGCACGCCTGGTTTCTGATCCGCGCTCTGGAGTGCCATTTGTACTGAGCATTGTGCAAGACGTGCGGAGCTGAGGCCGCTCAGCCTCAGAGATGTTTGCTGCTTTTCCCTGAACTGCCTCTTTTCTGTGCACTGATTTGTTTCTTGTTTCCAGCTGGAGCCTAAATAACAACATTCCCCAAACTGGCAAGATAGAGCTGGGATCTGCTTTTACTTGAAATGTGCATACTCCTTCTGACTGTTTCTCAGCTGTTGGCCTGCAGAGTTTCTCCATGGGGACAAAAATGTGAATTTCCCTAAAATGTCCATGTACCAAATAAGAGCCTCGACTCAGAGAGGCACAGCAAGGACTTGCTTTGGTCCTGCTTGATCACAGGCCATGCCGTGTGCTGGGGAACTTTGGGGGATAGCCAGAGCAGGCTCTACACTTCCCATCCTCTCTCTCCTCTTCTCCCTCCCTCTCCAGACCTCAGTGTCCCACCAGGAACAGAAGGTGACACGGCCAAAAGAAGTCACACTGTCTTCCAGCATCACCACTGGAGTAGAAAGCGCCTGTTGCTCGAGAGTGTGGGTGCATGACTGGAGTGCTTCAAACAGGGAAGGGACAGATGGACAGCTTCTGTGCCATGTGGTTGTGTCAACCCTCGGAGGGTTTCCCAGCTGGAAAAAACTGTGTTCTGGTTTGTGGTTGGAGTTTAATTCAGGTTCTTCATTTATTTGCATGGAAAATGGGGACATGGTTTTTTCAGCTGCATTGTGAAGCCCATGTTTGGGGTGTTACTTTGTCTCACCTGTGATTTATCCCCCAAAGAAAACTCCCTTCAGGACGACATTTCCCCATTTCACGTCTCACGGCAGCGTTGCCTCCTGACCATCTGACACCTCCCTCTGCTCTCAAAAGCTGACCGAAACATCTCGGCTTTCTTATGAGCACAAGAGCTTAAAAGTCATAGCCTCCCTCTGCTCATGCAAACTGCCACTCACGTGGCGGCCCCCCATGCTGCAGCCTCTGCTCCGACCACATTCTTGGGGAGGCCTTGAAGATTTTCTTCCTTGTGTGTACCCTAAAAGCAAAGTCTGCCTCATTAGATTATTGTTGAAAAATTGCAGCCAGATAGTCAATCATCAGCTTCAGCAACCAAAGGAGCAGAGATATTTTAGGTTCAAGGGTTTCCCATTATGTAATGGCACAGACGCAGAGGTGGCTGTGGAAGAGCTGGTTTCTTATTTCTTTGGTTTTACTAATAATGAGGGATTTACTATTATTTTTTTTGCACATTACACATTTTTGAAATTGGCAGGATCCACCCTTAGAGGCTCATTGCTGTTTTCAGTGAAAAGAGGGGCAGATAAGTCTTTGATTTTATTCTTGTAAGTGACAGCTGCTCAGACAGATGCATCCCCCAGGCCTGCCCAAGGGATTGCTCCCTGCCAGCCCTTTCAGGTGTGTTGCATTACCGGGGGATGTATCGCACTGGGATTAGGGAGAAAGCTCTGCAAGTGACCTTGGAGGAACCGAAAGCTGATGCCAACCTTGCAGCCTTCATCAGAGGAGCATCTCAGCACCCAGTACGGAAGTGGGAGACTGTGGCTTCTCCCTTGGACGATGTGGTTAACCTTTAGCAATTGCGGCTAAAATCTGGCAGCAGTGGATGAGGAGTGTGGATCAGAGCTGAGTGCAAGGACTGGTCTCTAACATAAAACTGGTGCGTTAGGAGTAGGAAAAGGAGCTTGAGGACAGGCGGGAGCACTGCAGCATCCGGCCAGCCTGTGCTCTGTGTTTTGGGGCAGCTCTTCTTCAAGGCAGAGGAGCTGGGTGATGTGATGGAGGAAGCTAGAAAGGAGCTGGAGAAGTTTGCGATGGAGAGAAGCAGTGGCCTGGGCATCAAGCACCTCTGAGCATTGGACCCTGCTGCCCCTTGTACTTTTTGTGGTCCTGGGGAGTTGGCCAAGGAGCATCAATCTTGTGTTGGGCACGTGCAACCCCACTGTGGCGTCCTTGTGAGCCCCAGCCTCCCCGGCACAGGCAGCAGTGCTGGTGGGCAGGACCCTGCCTGAATCAAGCAGCATAGGTGCTGAGTGACCCTGCATGGCTGCAGACTGGAGCTGGACCAACTTTTAAGTCATGTTTTTTGCCCTTCTGACCCTGAAGGCCCTGAATAACTCAAGATTCAGAAACAGTCTGTGCATCTGTAATATTTCTGGCTCACTTATCGTGCTGGTATCTAGACAGCAGCCCAAAATAGCTCCTTGCCAAGATGCATCTCAAGTTGTGGCTGGTAGCAACTCTGCAGCTAAAATCCTTAAGGGTATAAAGATGTCTCTGCTGCGATGGGCTCATGGTGTTGTGGGGAGGAGTGGCACTGAAGCCTTAAGCCTTGCCCTGGCAGGGGAGGACACTGAAGCTGAGAAGGCAGTGAGGATGGGGGTGGGGTGGGGG
>VYZV01002404.1:68391-119959 GCA_013401275.1 Pandion haliaetus | reverse complement strand
AGCCAGTACCAACCCCTCCCATACCAGTCCTGAACCCCCAGCTGGAATTGGAGCCTCCAGCTGGGACTGAAGCCCCCCCAACCTGTACTGAGCCACCCCGGACCCCCAGCTGGTCCTGAGTCCCTAACTGGCCCCCAGCTAGCACTGGGGCCCCCAGCCAGTACCAGAGCCCCTCCCAACAGTACTAGAGCTTTCAACTGGTACCAGGCCCCCAGACATTATCAGAGACCCCCAGCTGGTACTTCATCCCTAACCGGTCCTGGGTCCCCAGCCAGTGCCAGTGTTGCTGCTGGACCCCAGCTCTGGATGGAGCCTGGGGTCCCAGGGGAGGATGCTGAAACAGGGGTGCCAGCACCCATGGCACCTGGGGAAATGGGTCAATCCTGAACCTTCACTGGTGGGTGGGTGCTGTGGGGTACCCACCCACAGCACTCACCCACAGCCAGGCACAACCCCCGGGAAGTACCAGAAACAAGGACCTCCTCTTGGGTTGCCCTGATTTCAGGAGATGCTGCAAGGCCACATTCCCCACCTGGGGATAATGGAACAATCTTTTTTGGAAAAAAACCCCAATAAACACCCACTGATCTTGCAGCAGCACACAGCTGCGGGATGGGGAGGTACAGCATCGTGGGAGGGTGACACCCAGCCCTATGGGGGGATGCAGCACAGCTAGAGGCACCCATGGGAGGGAGTGTGCTAGATGGCACAGGGGGGTCCGGGCCCTGAGATGATGAATAGTCCGACCAGCATGGGGGGGAACTCATCCCTCTGTCGCAGAGGGGGGGATGGAGGTGGGACAGAGACCTCCTGGAGATCATCAGCCCTAACCCCCTGCTCCCTGGGGGTGCTCGGGGCTGTACCCCAGCAGGAGCTGGGTGTCCCCAGGGGTGGCGATGGTCAGCCCCTGCCTGTGTTTGACTGGGGGATGAGGGGCACGGCTCAGCCACCATGGTTCTCCAGAGTGGTAGGGGAATTCAGGCATGTCAGTGTCTCCAGCTCATCCCAGAGGCTGGCTGCCCTGGGAAGGCCCGGAGCCCCCAAAAAGACCAGGCCAGGGGTTCTGAACCCCCAGTTTGCATCCCTCACCCTCCTCCAGGACAACTCATCCCCCATTTAAATCTGTGACCCATTTTCCATTACCACACCAGCTAAACCCCTCCTGTGCCACATCAGATCAGGCTCCAGCTCCCTCCCTGGAGCAGCCAGTACTCAGGGGGGCTCCCCACATCTCCCAGGGGCACTGTTGCACCGCTCCCTCCTCCCAGCACCTCTCACAGCTGTGATGAGCCCAGGAAAAGGATTCCGTGCACATGCCAGCACCCAACCCCACCCCACACAGCATCAGGGAGCCACGCCAGTGTCCCCCCCCCTTTTCCAAGCACCTTCTTCCGGACCCCCTGTACCCATTCCCTTCTGCCCCCAGGACTCACATGCCCACTGGTGACAAAAGCCTTTGGGTACCCGCTGGCAGCTCTGCCACTCAAAGACACCCATGAAAGCACTAGGCTTGCCTTGCTGGGAAGTTTGTTGTGTTTTAAGCATGGTGGTGCAACGGTCCCCCTCCCCACCTGTGCCAAAAAACACGTTGACACTCTCATTAACAGCAGTCACTTTGGTTTTCACCACTTTCATGCAAAAGTGATGGGGCAGAAGCACATATAGGTGGAAGGGAAGGCAGGACAGGGTAGGGACATGGCCAAGGTCAAGGAGCAGGGAGGGGGATAAGCCCCAGTCCTCCTCCTTTCCCCTCCCCAAGCTCTGCCACCTTGTTATCATCAATGCTTTGCAGAGCCTTAAATTGAAACCTGCAGCAGTTCAGGGATGGAGGGGGAGCAGGTTTGTCTCAGCCTGGTTTTAGCAGAGAGAGGCTGCTGTGGGGTCATGTTCAGGTTGCAGGGGCTCACATCCACCCCCACCGCATCCCCCCCGCCCCGCGTGCAGGGGGGCTGGCACATACGCGTGCAGGGAAACATCTCCCACGCTGGTTTTGTCAGACAGCTGCACGAGGGAACAGGCTCCAGGAAATGCTGATCATCTTGGCCACACTGCAGCGGTTCCTGGTACTTCCAGGGCAGACCTTGCCTGGATCAGCCCCATACCTCTGTCCGTGAAGCTCAGCACGGGGCAGGCAGGGCTTTGAAGCTGTGACCTGCTGCCCTCAGGCCTTCATCTTCCTCCACGCAATAATTAGCCGCAAACACAGCAATGAGGTGAGAAACCTGCAGCATCGAGCACAGCGGAGCTGATCCAGCATCTGCTCTGCACCTCAGGGAGGTCTGCAAGGTTGCTAGCCCAAGGGTGACAACCTCTCCCAGCGCTCTCCTGTTGGCCCTCAGGACCACAGTGACAAAGGTGACCGGTGCTTCACAGGAGGGGGTCTACACCAGATGACAGCAAGCATATCTCCAGCAAGAACACCTGACCCAAGGCCCGAAGGGTCCCTGAAGTCCACAAAGCTGTTCCTACAGTCCCCAAGACCAAGGACCCCCATGATGTAGGTCACTGGTCAACATTAGGAGGGGGCAGGCAGCAACCAGGGCTCCATCTCCCCTCCATAGAAAGGCCAAGCTTGGGAAAGGACAACCAGTGTCACACCCCACCCAGCTGATCTCCCAGTGCCATCTCTCCCAAGGACCCAAGGAAGCTCACTGCTTCCTCCATTGAGCAATGCTGCCATGAGGTAACCCAGTCTCAGCAGGGGACAACTGACCACCTTGAGTTTTGGTCACATCCACCAGTTATCTGGAGGGACCCATTCCTGGCTCATCCTGCAGGCCAGGTCACCCCTCTTCACTGTCTGAGGGGCACAGAGCTGGTCTGTCCCTCCAGGAGACTGAGCACATCCAGATGTTGGCCAGTTGGTGCACCAAGCCTGTTTCCACCTCTCTTCCAGGGATTACCCTCCATCTGGGACAGCAAGCAGCTACAGGGACATGTCCACAGCACAGCCCCATGCCTGCTGTGGTTCAGCTCCTGCAGCAGCTTTGCTCAGCCCTTTGTAACCTGTGTAGAGTCTTTATTAGGTAAAGAAGAGCCAGAGTTTGGCTGTTGCACTGGAGAATGATTTAGCTCAGAAGGAAACTCTAAAATGTCTAGTCTGACCTCCTGCTCATAGTAAGGCTACCTTATCCACCTGCTCAGGGCTTCACTTCAAGCCTTGAGTGAAGGAGGATGGTTGTCCTTCACTTGGGGTGTGAAAAATCTCCAAGAATAGACAGACACCACTGCTCTGGGTGCCTGGCCCAGGGCTGTCCCATCCCCATGGGCATGGAGCCTTTCCCAACCTGCACCTTGGAAGCCCCAGTTTGGGACACCTGGCACCACTGAAAGGTTGGCTCCATCCTACTTGGAACTGCCCTTCAAGAAGTGACCTCAGCTTCCTCTTGGCAAGGCCAGCCTCAATGATCTCTCCTTGGCCCCATGCCCAGGCGAAGTCCATAGTCTCCAATAAGTACTCTCCAGTTTCTCCACATCCCTCTTTACGCGGGGCCACACCACACATGGCCACCCCTGCGCTGGGTACAACAGCTTCCCACAGCCTGCTGATCACATTCCTAGGACAAACCTCACATGGGGTGACGTTATGTGACCAGAGCCACCACTGCCCCGTATTCAGCCTGGTGCCCACCATCATCCACACATCCTTTCCAGCAAGGCTTCTGCCCAGTCATCACCTAGCCTCCACTGATGGACTTTTCACAAGATTTTGAGTTAGTTATGCTTAGGCCACCAGACAAGTTTTACCCAGTGTACAGCAAAGCAGGATCTCATCTTCCATTTTATTTCAAAGTTTAAAAGTTTGCTAAAAAAACTCCAACTTAGTACCAGTTACAAATGTCCGTAAATACTCAAAGACATCCAACAAAACCCCAAATCACATGAAGAACACAGATCTCACCCCCAGGGCCCTCCTCTCCACTGTCTCTACACCTCCAAGGACTGGGCGAGAGGAGGAACAGGCCATACTCTCAATCTGGAAGGGCAAAGAGCATATTCCTGCTGAAGAGAGACCTCCAGAGAAAGACTGTCTTGTCAGCAGCCCAGTGAGGAGTTAAAGGAAGCTATTGACTCTAAATGTTACCAGCAGTGAGGAGGGAAGATTCCAGCCCCTCTCACAGCCAAGACAGTGAAACCACCTCATGATCCATCAGTTCCCAACAGGAGAGCTGCCCAGGTTGTCTGTGGTAGCTGGAGACCACCATGCAGCTGACAGTCCTCGCTCCAGCTCTTGGCTGTACCTCTTGATCCTGACAGGGAGGGTGGCTTGTTAAATCCCTTTCCAGCCACTTCACAGCTCCCACTAAGGGCCCAGAGAACAACCAGGAGGTGGTTTTACCTAGTCCAGCTGCCAAAAAAGGTCTCAAATATGGGGAAAGAGGTTCCTTTTGTCTCTGTGCAGCAGTTCCGGCAGTTCTTGTCCTCTTTGTCTACCCAGGCAAGCTCTGACTTCTGCTTCAGGACCAAGCAGAGCTGAGACTCATACCCACTGTCCTTTACATTGACATGTGTCCTCTGGAGCAAGTCCCTGTCCACAGACTGAATCCTGCCATTCTGGACACTTGTTAGTGTGGAGAGCAGCTGGACATCCCAGTCTGACTCAAAAGAACTTCTGCTGAAGTCATGATCAGCCTGTGCATTATGTGGAAGAGACTGAAAGAGCCCAGGGTATGGAGCCTGCTCTTTGCTGTGGCCTGGGAGGTCAGGTAGTTTGGGTGCTATTTTTTCTGCTACTCTGACACAGAGCAAACAGCAACATCTGGCTTCAGCCACAGGCAGTTTTGGAGAGGGCAACTAGCTAGTAGGACAGCTGGTCTTGCTCATTGTGCTCTCCAGTTCAGGACTATTCATGGTTCTGTGTGTGTTTTCATTCTCCGATCCAAGCTGCTTCCCTTGGGATCTCACATTCTCTCTGCTCCAGCCACACTCGCTGACAGTGCTGGCTGCAGCAGCCTCTGTGGGATCAAAACTCACAGACACAGCTTCAAGGGAACCCAGGCATGATGTAGGGTCCCCAGGGTTTCCACAGGGGCACAGGTCCAAACCAAGGGAGCTACAAGGTCTGATGGAGAGTTTTCTGCTTAGGGGCAAGCTGCCAGCCTCCACCACACCAGGCAAGCCTGGCTTAGACATCTGTCCTGCACTCTGTCCACTCATCCCACCATCCACTGGGTTTGTCTGCTTATACAGAGAGAGGCCACTACCCAGCCCCAGCCTGGGCCTCTTTCCCACCCAGGTGCTCTGTCTGGAGAAAAGCTGGCGTTTCCTGGAGGCAGGCAGTGCTTGTGGAAGATGGCCGATAGACCCAAGCACTTGCTGTTTATGAGGTTCAGATGAAGAAGCAATTGCCTCTCCAACATGAGTGGCTGCTACATGAGTCCCCCAGCCCAGGTCAGGAGCCAATCCCGAATCTGTATCCCCCACTACAGACTCCTCCATGGAGCCAGGCACAGCAGAGACCCCTCTGGTGAGTTCTGCTCCAAGAGGCAGACCCAGAGAGCAGTTCTTAGACAAACCCCCTCCTTCTCTGGGATTACTGACCCTGTCCCTGGGCAGGCAAGGGGAACATCCCTTGGTCTTCAGGCCATGATCACACTCAACATCAATTAACAGTTCCACAGCACCCTGCTCAGGCTGCTCCCTTTCCTTTCCCAGCTCTGTTGTCAGCATCTCAATTCCTCCAGTAACTTGTGCTTGAGGCACTAAGTGTTCGTCTGTCAGGCAGGATCGAGGTACCCTGAGAAGAACCATCAGTTAATGCTCACCCTTTAGGCCTAGCAACACCATCCCCCCAGTGAGATGAAGTATTTTTTTCAGTGCAGGGTGTTTGAAGCCCTTGCTCAGGAGACAGGGAGATGGGCAGCACCAGTGCTCTCTCAGCCTTCTCAACAGCCCAGGGCCCAGGCACAGGAGTGCTACAGAACAGCGGGGTTTGTGTCAGACACAGGGACAGAAGAGATGGGCTCAGCTGCCCTTTCTAGTTTAAGAGGCACTAGAAGTCCACAGGGAATTCCCTGAAGCAGAGAAGCCACAGAAATGAAAGAAGAACATCTTCCACAGCTCATCTAAACCTTGCCTGGCAGGTGCCAGGTTGATCCTGCAGTCAGCTGCAGCCCTCTACTCCCTGCTGGCTGATTGCCTGGCACAGGGCATGAGCTAGGGACCAGTACCACAGCAGCACTGAGACTCAGGCCCTGTTCCCATGAGCATGCTATGTGGCACCATACTGCTTTTCGGCTCCAGGAGTTACCAGATTCGCAAAGGCTTACTTGGCTGACTGCTCCACAAAGTTGTTGGCGAGCTGTGAGATGACATGATCCACAGGGGCATACTGCAAGTCGTCCAGTGCAAACCGCTTGTGCTGGGGGCTCTGGAGATGCTGGAAGGTGGCAGAAGCCCTTTTAGCAACGCTTTCACAGGAGGGAAATTTGCAGTAACAGCCACTTCCCACAGCCTAACAGACTAGAGGGTGAACAGCCTTTTCACCACAGCTGTTGTTTGAAAGCAGATTTGGGAAACACAGGCAATGCTGTTAACCCCAGTTGCTTACAGTGAGTATTCTGTTCCCATAGACACCTGCTAATGAGAACGTTGTGTCTATATCTAACAGCAGCCTACAGCTTTCCCCAGCAGCTAGTAAAAATGCAAACTCTAGATACATACTGTCTATCACTAAAGGCTGGACTCTCAAAGCCACGTTGTTTGGCATCTTCCAGGAGATAAAAACCCTCTTCCCACCTTTTTACCAGTGTGTGCCCCCTGACTGCTGTGGAATAGGCTTCCCACCTTACATATCAGGTAGCGGGATGATCCTTGAGGCTCTCCTAGCCCCAGAGATGAGCATGTCACGCTCCAATCTTCAAAACCATAGTTTGCACAGACCAGGAGGTCAGAGCACAGCTATACTATGTCTTTCATCTATGAGGCTAGTCCTACGAGATACCATGAAGGCTGTATGTATAGCAATCTGTCTTCCTTCCAAAAGGGTTCATACTCATAATGGGCACATCATGATTAACTAAGCTGCTGAGTGGCCCCTGTAACTTTTGCAAGGAACCAGGTCCCAGAGGAGCCTTTACCTTCTGCAGCTCTTCAAAGGTCTCTTGGCAGCACTCACAAATTCCCCTCTTTTTCTTTGGCACAGTGACTGGTGTGGACTGGGGGCTCTTCTCCCCCTTGCTGCACATTGGAGAGCCCTCCACACCCCTGCAAGGTAATAGCAAAGATCTTCCCTGCCCTCACTTGACAGCATCAGCAGGTACCCAGCTGCCTGCATAAGGGCCAGGGAGGCAGTGCTGCCTTTTATAACTACAGCTGTTTAACCCAGAACAGGGCTCTTTTCACCCGCACCCAGAAGGCAAGTGATTCTCTAAATCCCAGGAACCAGCAGGGCAGCAGTTAGCAGAGAAGCTGGGTTAAAAACTTGCACAGAAGAAGCTACAACCTACCTGGCTCTGCAAGAATTCAAGAGGCTTTTCAGAGGCTCAAATGGGCTGGAGCTTTTGGGTGCTAGGAAATTCAGGTCAGGAAAGATTTTGAACTGGTGATGGAAGGGTCGGAATTGTCTGAAAGCAGATCAGGATATCAGACTTCTAGCAGTGATAGCATGGTTAGAGAGCTGTCCCTCCCTCAGAGGAGCTCACGGTGCTGTCTCATTTATGATGGGATACTGGCCATTGCTGTCCTTTCACTTGGCTGTTCCACAGATTTCCCATTTCCCACCGAAAGCCCTAAACCTGATTCCCAGTAACAGCACTGATGGAGGTGGGGGGATGTTTTGGACAGAAGGCAGGCTTGCCTGCTCAGCTAGAAACCCACCTTTTGCCACTGAGGCACAGCAGCAGCAGCTAGTGCACTATTTTCAGCTACACAGCAGCATGGGAAATTTTGGTTCCTAGATGACATCTCCCTCTTCACACTTTATTGCATGCAGCACGTAAAACCTAATATTTGACTCTGCAGCTGCCTTAAATGTTGCCTTCAGAATAATTAATTAATGCTCTGGACACCATTAGAGTTACAGAGTTGTTAGAAACACCACAGAGATCAGATCCCCTTGTGCTGGATGCTGTAATCAAGTTACAGGCCCTGACCTCATGTGTTTCAATCTCTTTCCTCGTTTCAGAGGGCTCAAGCAGATTAAGTGACCTGCCAAGGATCACAAACAGTATACGAGCAAGGAAGTAAACTCTGTTGTCAAGTCTCATTTAACACCTTTCCCCCACCCCTCCGACATATGAGCCACCTAGATTGTTTTTCTATACTCCATTTGCCTCCCTCTAGGAGACTGTCAACTTCCCTGTGTGTAACAGGCTTTTTGAAGAAGCCACGCTTTGCCTTGTGGACAGAATATTCACTGCAAATAAACCCAGTAAAGGACTCTTTCCGTGGGAGCCCCTGAAGTTTTAAGGTAAAGGTGTGATATTTAGAAAGACCTCATTTACCTGCTCTGGTCTTCAACCTTCAGAAAAGGGGGCTTCAATTTTTCTGCTTGAAAGAAAGCTGGTTAGAAATTGCCCTGGCCAAATTCCCTACAGAGTCAAGCTCATCAGTACTTCTGACGCTACTCAAGAGCAGTATCTGGCCTTCACTTGGTCCCTGAGGAGGACAAACAGCAGTTATGCTTCCTGCAGAGCCATAATGTATATTAAAGGAGCAGAAGAAAGCCTCAGCAGTGCATTCAGGAAAAGGGTTTTCAGAGCGAGGCTGGGAGAAGAGGCTACCAGGTCTTTCCTGTCTCACAGGTATGTTCAACTCGCAAGTGATAACATTACACTCAGCCTGGAAATAAGAAGAAACAAATAAACACCAAGGTATTCCCACAGGGCATCTGCCTGACCCTGAAACCTAACCTCTCATGCCTCCCTTATTGCCTCTGAAGGGCAGTGTTTTGTTTTCTTGTGATTGCAGCATTCTTGCTATTTTCTCCAAAGAAATTCTAGCCTCATCCTCCAGAAAGGCTGAGTCCACCTGTCCTCACCAGTTAGTTTGTTGAGCCTCATCCTGAGCCTGCATCAAATGTGCTGTTATGTCACCAAAGTAGCTATTTAAGTACAGGGTCAATTTTTCCATGTAAATGCTGCCACATGCTTAGCACTTCTGAAAGCAAGGCCATGTTTAGGGCCCTAGATAAAACTCAACTGGTGCACAGGTCCTGAGCTCTCATGGCAGCATGCTGAACAGTGAGAAATAGTTCAGCTGTCACAAGTCCCCAGGCATGGTTCAGTGTGTGCCACAAAGAAGAGCTCTGAGCCTGCAGCAGACGATCTGCCTTATCCGACAGCTTTTTGAGCCTTTTTTCACCACCTTCCCCCCAAAACTGGAAAATAATCTTTAAAGTGTCACACACAGAATCCAGATTGGGGTCTGCTCTGAGATATTACTGACTGTTCACCCTCCAAGGAGCGAAGTCAAACAAGTCACAAATTAACTTATGTCACTGGTGCCAATCTCAGTACCACAATTGGCTCTTGTCTAATTGCAGATGAGAATCTGGTTTCCACCCCCCCCGCCTCCTTTGGAAGTGTTATCCCTAGGTTGGTGTCTCAGCAGTACATTTCAGCCTAACAGAAGTGAGTGGGTTGTGAGGAACACGCTCTCCTCTGTAGGATGCATTATTCTTCGAAACTTCGTTCGAGCCAGTGGATTCAACGTGCAGTGCCAGCAGCACAGTTCTCAGATGCCTCAGGATTCTGGGAGCTGCTCTGCAAACAGTTTATGGGATTTTTAAAAACACTGCCTGAAATCAAAGGCATAACATCCTCAACTGTATTAGCAAGCTGCAGCTAGACTCAGACAAGGAGTTAAAAAACCTGTTCAAGAGAAACTGCCTTAACACTTGGCATATTTTGGATTGCTGATGTTTCAGATATATTTTCAAATTCTAAACAAGGCTTCTTCAAGCAGCACCGCATCTCAGTGTAAATAGGAGCACAACTTCCAGGCCTACCTTTGCAAAATTTTGATCCTGATGCAAGGCATTTTGCCTAAAGGAAAGAGTGACATATTTAGTATGGGAACCAGCACAGGCAGAACTGTAATTACTGATCCCAGAGCAGCAAAGCAAGGTTACAGCAGTCTCACCCATCACTTCAGAGCCCCTGCATCAGAGACTATATCACCTCCCCCTGATATTTTGTCTCCCAAGTTACCTAGAGTTAGTTTAAATGCAATATACAGGCTGCCACTCTCTGATTTTATGTCCTACTTTCTCACTGACCTCCCCAATGCATTAAAAAATACTTCAGAAAGCCAGTGTACTAGTCACATATGATGTTTGTTTTACCTTTAGTCCCTTAAAGTCAAAATCGGTATTACCTAAGCTACAGATGATGTTGATAACTAATGGCTGCCTCATTTTCATCTGGTGTTACCCCCAGTTTATAAAAGGAAAAAGTATTTGAATTTTTTCATCTCCATCAATAAACAGAAGCACCAGATTGCCCAGTGTTGGATGAAAACCTAGGATATCACCCTGCTTACTAGCCCATTAGCTCTAAAGGAGCTAGAAGGACTGCTTAGAGCTACTGAGGGATCCTGAGCACCTCAGGTTGGCTGGAGTTCAGTCAGTTACCTCTGTCTTCTGGCACCGTTTCATTGCCCTCGAGGTGGCACACAGCAGCTGTTGAGTGTATGACAACATTTCTGCACAGGTGGGATGTCAAAGAGCCATAGCTCAACAAGAGAAGGTGAGCTGTTCCCCTCCACCGACTGCAGCACAAGTATAACTCCCCATCTGCACTGGAGAAAGGCACGTAGCACCCAAGCCTGCCATCCCTTGGCACAGCATCACCAATACACAGTTAATTTGCCGAAGAAGAAGGCAAGAAAGAGTGCTTTGAGGGTTGGAACCCCATTTTGCTCTTTTGCAGAGCTGAAGGCTAGCTTTAAGTCTCTGCAGAAAGAAGACACCGTTAGGAATTTTGCAGCACGCAGACCAGACCCCAGCATTAGAAAGCTCCGACAGGCTTGCAACACCGCTGCGGTTCAGCAGAACTGGCTGCTCAGGAACGTGTAATAGCAGTGGCTGCCTCCATCATGCACCCAGACAAGCTCAGCCACAGCTGTATGTCACTGTCATTGCACGCTCAGGAACCTTTTACTCCAGACCTATTATTAGAATCAGAGTTTCACTATCTGTCTTTCTTGTCACCCCCTCCCCATTCATCACTGAGATGGGAAGCGCCTTCCAGCACAGATCCTCAAACATCAGCACTTCCTAATTAAAAATGACCAAATCCTGCCATTTCCATGATCTGTTCTTCTAGGTCAATTAGTATAAATGTTCTTTTTGGAACAAATTAATGCACTGACCAAGCTATTAACATTTTCTAATATTACAGCTTCAGTATATTACAACATACTTAGTGTTTGCTATTGTAAATGTGACAGTAGCATGTTCTACACATACAAGTTAATCTGTTTTTTCAAAAAGGCCAGGATAGCATCAGTCAAGTACCAGGTACTGCTTGCAATTTCTTCCTTCTCCTGTACCACACTCACTACATCACTTCTGCTCCACCTGTCTCAAAAATCGCTAATTACCAACAGCTAAATTTCAGCCTACAGAGAAGGATACCATCCACGTGCAATACCTGGACTCCCCACAGGTGAGCATTTGTGAGGATACTGCTGCCACTGCAGGTGTCCTGTACAAACAGAGAGGTTTGGCAAGGTACAGCTCAAAGCAGAGATGGCTGCGTGAGCACATGCAGCTCCAAACCTAGTTTAGAGATTTTCCTGTTGCCCAAGTGACAGACCATTGCGTAGCTGTTATTAAAATGAGAGCAGAAAAGGTTCAACTCATGCTTTATCTACTCCAAATTAACAGTAGCATCCAGGTCAAATTTTTAATCTCTGCTATAGCATGAGCTTTTAAGTGGGCACTAAGATTCTTTTAGCCACTTGTGATATTAGCAAAAGGACTCCAGGGGAGCCTTTTGCCCCAGCTATGCAGCTTTTGTTCTTTCTAGGCTAAAAATTCATCTAACAATGGGTCTTGTGTTAATAATTCTCTTGTGTTGAGCACCCAGATCACTGGGACAGGCCTTAGAAGTACTAACATGGACAGATGACACAGCTCCATGAAGAACAGTGCCCAGTAGCACTGTGCAGTATTCTGCAGAGCCACAAGCAACTGCTTTATATCCTTACCAGCCCCAGAATCTGCTCCCTTCAGCAAGCAGGGGCTCTGGAGAAGTAGCTGGCACTGGTTCTGCACTGCTCAACAGTACTTTGAACATACCCAGCTAGAAAAAAGCCCATCCACATACTGCTCACCTGATTTTTCATGGCCTTCTGTAGCAGTTCCTTTCCCCTGCTGATCAGGGCCTGCAGAGAAAGAAGCTAAGTACTACGTTATAGCAAAGAGCTACCAGGCAGCAGCAAGCTGAGGACAGCATGGCTGTCCAGTAAGAATGATTTCTAGTGATACCCGCTCTCTGCTGGGGAGAGAAGTCTGGCCAAGACTTCATCTCAAAGACAGCAGGACTGAGCATTTCCAGGGAATGCAAACCACTGAGGCACCCATTAGGTCTACACTAAGCAGCTGTTCAGCCAAGGCTTGGCTTTTACTGAACAGCAGTGAATAATCCAGAGCGAGCCAAGAGGAAGTAGCGACTTATCTTGGAGACTCTGCCTGCCACATCCCAACGGGCTGGCAAGGGTTAGGAACATCCTTGCTAGCCCTTTCTGGGAACAGAGTCTCATTTGCAAGCCAATGATTTCAGCAAATAGGTTAAGCACTTTGTATGACAAGTGGATAGCGCTGTGAGCAAAGACAGGGGAACAAACACTGTGAGTGAGTGAAACCCCTCACATCAGCTCAGGCTTCCCATGTGCAGGTGGCCCAGCTCCAGCTGACAGATGCCCATGGCCTAGACTAGGGTAGTAGGCTCTCCCCAAAGTCACAGCTCCCAGTGGACACCAGCATTCAACGCAGGATTTTGGGGTTTTGGCCACAAGCACTACTGACCAGAAATCCCAGCCCCAGCAGGGTGAACAGGACTTAGAGAAATCCCTTCTGGCAAGCTGCCCTTGTAGAACTCCTCCCAAGGCAATGGCCTTGCCCTACCTGTGACTGTGAGCCCACATCCAGAGCCTGCAATGGTTTTATCTCGTCTACATTTCTCTGGCTTTTTTAGACACACCTATGCATCAGAACAACTGCCTATTCTGTTGGGAAGCCAGCCAAGCCCTCTACTTCCTCTGCCATTTGAGCAGACAATGATGTGCAGATACAAGGAACATGGGTACGAATAACAGCAGCCAGACCAAGGGAAAAAAAAAAAACAAACAAAAAACCCCAACACACAACATGTTTGCTCAGAGCAAGAACAACTTTACTTTCCAACACTGGTCTCAGGTTCTACTCCATAGATCCCTTGGGCCAAAGTTTGAGGTGGCCTGAACCTTTGTAGCTCTTACACTGTCTGGTGGCTTCTGGTGAGGTCTGGTATTGTTCCCTTTGGAGGTAGAAGGCATTGGGCTTATGGTTTTTGCATGTTCTGAAGTTACGTTGCTCTGCTTCTCAGTCTGAGTCCTGACTTTGTCTCGTTTAGCTTCTTTTTTGCTAGAAACCACATAGCTGACTTCTTTGCTTAGGAAGCTTTCGGTCACCTGCAGCAAGAGACAGAACACAGCAGCTCTGAAACTGTCCAACTCTGAGCTGAAAGAGTCCTGCTAAACAAGAACTACTGTCTTTAGCTTAACTCCCCCCACAATTAAGGGGCTGCTGAAAGTACTCATCTCTACAAGTAGTTCCTTCTTCGATTCCTTACTGCTGTCTCCCAGAAGGAGAGGAGATCCTATGATGCACAAAGCGTGCATGCCCTAGGGATACACTGCAAATAATCACCAGAACCTTCAGATTAAGACTTCCATGATGCTGTCTACCACTATCTACTCCTCAAGCAATGGTTTCAGAAAAAAGCAATGGCTGAGAAAAAGGCCCTGGACATGATGCACGAGTGTGGAAGAGCTCTGTTCTCAGGAGAACAGAACACATTTTAGCAAAATAAAGTAGAAAGTGAACAGCTGGGACAAGCAGCTCCACACAGAACAGGGCATTAGGGAACTAGAAAGCTGAAACACATACACACACCTTTGCACAGATGCTAGAAGTCCAAGGAAGATGTGGAAAACCAAAATTTGGGATACTAGCAGTAGGCTTATCACAAACTCAGCAGAAGGCAGACAGTCATGGGGCACTAACACACGGGTACGAAGCCCACAGGAAGACAAAGATCTGAGCAGTCTGAAATTGCGGCTGCTGAACAAGCTGGTTCTGCTGTGTTACAGAACCCCTGCAGATCAAGATCCCCAACCCACATGTGTGAAATACCACAAGCAACATTGCAGGCTGCCCTGCAACGGTGACTTCTGTTAGGGGACATCAAGGAGGCTGCAAGCACAGAAGAGTAAATCAAAATCTTCCCATTGAAATAACACTTCAGGGTATTACCACCCCTACGTCAAGGCTAACTTCAAGACACCACATGCAAGTCCAAGGCCATAAGATGCCCTTAACTTGATTTTGAACAACACACAGGACCTGGGTTTGGATATCACTACTGAAGAGCACACATGGTGGCCATGGTATAATTGAATTCAGTATCTCCACAGGAGCAAGAGGAATGAGAACTCCACACCCAGTGGGCTGCATTTCAGAGAGGGAAGTGACCTGAGACGATGTTTGATAAGAAACTAAAGGAACAGTCAAAAGGCTAAAATTATTTCCAAGTAATGTGACAGCTACGTAGAGAAATAACTGACTGCTGGGAGCAAGCAGTTCTCAGACTTGAAGATGCACAGCTAAATAAGATGCTACAAGGAGAACATCCCCAACTGTTGATGGCACATCCAGGGGAGGACAAAAAGAAATCAGCAAGTTCAGCATGAAGGTGCAATTAAAAAAAGGGAGAAAACTGCAAGTCAGCTTCCCCACATGTCTTTGCAGCCAACACATGATCCTGGTGGCAGAGCTAAAGCAGCAACAAGAACTAAATTAAGATTTTACACAGACATGTAGCATTGAAGGATTTAAGGAAGTTCTGGGGGGCACATGAGAAAACCACCTCAAACAGAGAGATTAGATGATCTGAAAACAAATAGCAACAACTATAAGGACCAAACTGTACCTAGGAGTCATTAGGAAACTGAAAGATGAAACTGATGAACAACCAGCTGCTAGGTACAACCCATCCTCAGTTCCAGCCCAGGTGACTGAAGTGACACTACTTTTTGAAAGGTCTTGGAACAGGATATACGGAATTGGTGAGCAATATCAGCACCAAGGAAAACTGGAGAGGCCATGAAGAATACCATATGGATCCATCCAAACAACAGCTTCACAGGGGGAAGAGTCCAGAGGGCTTTTCTGGGAAAGCCATAAGAAAAAGCACACAGCTCCATGACAAAAAGAGACTTGGTTGGCATTACCCTACTTTACTCTATATTGAATTCCCAGAAACATTTGGAAGTCCCACAACTTCCCTAAAAAAATTAGGCTGCCACAGGCTGTTGTGAGGGATGAGGGGAAACCTGGCAACCAATTACCACTGGAAGGTGCTCCTCAAGACCAGACAACCAGTTATCACTGACTGGAAGATACTCCCATCACCAGCTAACAAGTTAGTACCTACCAGAATGAACTCCCATCACCATACAACCAGTAACCACCTGCCCAGGAGGTGCCCCCATGTCCAGGAAACCAGTTGCCATCCCCTAGAAGGTGCTCCCAGGACCAAGCACCCAGTTATCCTAACTGGAAGGCACTCCCACGGTCAGACATCTAGTTACCACCGTCTGGAAGGTGCTCCCATGGCCGGGCAACCAGTTACCACCACCTGGAAGGCAGGGGCAAGCAGTTTTCATAGCAGCTGGTCACAAGTGAGACCATGCTGCCCAACGACACCGTGAGGGGTCCAGAAAGAGCCAGCAGCGAGGCGGCGGGGAGCAGCGAGGGGAGGAAGGCGGCAGGCGGTGGAGGGCGGACTCCTTCCCCCAGTGGCTCCCCGGCTGTGAGGCGAGGCCGGGCACCCACCGGGGACCGAAAAGGGGAGCCGGGCAGTTGCGTCACAACGCCAAATCAACACTGGGAGCAACCAAGAAAATAAGAAAAGCATTAAACCAGAAGAGCAGATAGAAAAACGGAGCGAGATCGGAGGCGGACGCTGTCCCGGCCGCCCAGTCACGCGGCACAGGCGACCCCAGGAGCGAGTGGCGGCCCCGGGGGCCGCCGCGGCCGCTCACCCCACCGAGGCGCCGGATGGCCTCCTCTAGCTCCCGCATGTTCCGCCCGCTCGGCAGGTCGAGGAAGAAGGACTTCCCGCGGAGTGGCCGGGGGGCGGCCAGGCCCGCCATGGCGTCCTGGTGGGGAGGCACCGCCGCCGTTTAAATTCCCGCCCCGCCACTAACCACGACAGCGGCGGCGCTACGGCGGCCGCGCAGGGACACGCCGCTCCCCGAGAAGGCGGTGCACCTCGTTCGCTGCTCCTGGGGTGGGGGAAGGAACGGGGTGCTCGGCACAACGGGGTGCGGCCCCGGGTACCGGCGAGCTGCCCCGCCAGGCACCGCCGCTTTCTATCGGTGGGCACGGACGAGCTGATCCTTTGAGCTCCTCCGCTCTCCCGCCGGCGCCGCCACAAGTTTGTCCTCTACGGCCACCGTCGCGCCCCCACCCGTTCTCCGCTGGTGGCCGCATGCGCGGCGGCACTGCTCCAAGATGGCGGCGCCCGGGGGGGAGGCGGAGGATGGCTTTGTGGCCTGGCTGGCGGTGCGGCTGGAGGTGCTGGGCCTCGACCGCGCCGTCTACGGTGTCTACATCCAGGGGCTGCTCCGCGAGGAGGAGAGCGACGAGGAGCGGCTGGAGGCGCTGCGCGGCGTCCTGGCCGCCTGCCTGGTGAGGGACGGGGCGGGGGGGTTCTCTGGGCGGCGTGCGGGCCGGGCCGGCCGCGGTGAGGGGCTGGTTCCGGCAGGTGTTGCCGCCCGGTCCGCGCCGCTGAGCTTTCCGTCTCCCCGCCGGGACTCCCCCACGCCCCCGGCAGGCGGCGGGCGGCCGAGGCCGCGCTGGGCCCGGAGAACCGCGAGGGACGCGCGGGCGTCGCTCCCCTGAAGCCCTGGGATGGCTAACCGCCTTCCCTGGGGTGTCCCCAGCACCTCCGGGGGTCTCTCTGGACCCTTCAGGTGTCCGGAGTTTGAGGGGTTTTGTTTGCTGGAGAGAGGGGTTTGCGCTGGTTTTGAGACTGATGGGAAACTTTCGTAGCCGCTGTGGAGCGTGGCTGTTCCCGTGGGGGAAGAAAAGGGTCGGGTTTTGTTTGTGCGGAGGACACAGGGTTCAGCCTGTGAGCTGGGTGGCTTTCTGGTAGCGCCTAACTGCGGTGTAAGAGCTGATTTTTAACGACAAATCCTTTAGAGTGGCTTACTGGTAGATGTGTTAAGATGGTGGTAGCTCCTCCAGCAGATCTCGTTCATCACAGCACGGTGTTGTCTTCCAGGAGTCAGGCCCTTGTGTCAGGCTGGAGCTGGAGTCATCTCCTGGCTGGGACAGAGATTAACTGTGCTGCCAGCCGTGTGTGGGCAGAGGCTGGAGATCTCGGGGGTGGGCAGTGCTTGCTTCTCCCCCCACCCCTGAAATTTCTGGGAGAGAGTTAGGAGAGTGCAGAAAAGAATTTCTCTTCAATAGCCATCTTCTTTGGGGGCTGTAGGATTTTTACAGTATCTGTATCTCGAAATGTTGCATAAATGGATGTTTTGTACTGTGAAACGTTAATAGTGAGTGTGTGCTGCTTTTGATTAGCAGTCTGCTTAATGGCTATCGCTGACTTCCTCCCAAAATGTTTGTATAGGAGCACAAAATCCAAAGGGATTTGGTCCTTACAATCAGCTTTTTGTTATCGTAGGTAACTATATCATGTAATTCCTTCTGCTCACTGACTGTGTGCCATTTTAAATTGGTTTTCCTAAAAGACAAGAGTACCTCTTTGCTGCCTTCCACCATCCCTTCCCCACCCTGAGGCACCAGCAGTAAGGTAGTTACTAAAAGAAGCGCAACTGTGGCAGTGTAGCTTTGTGCCTAAAATAATAGAGCAAATAGTGCATCCTGCTGCCATCAGGAGCAGAGCAAAACGTCTTTGGAAAATGCTGTTCTAAAATAGCTGAGGTTAATTAACTTGCCTGTAATTACCAGACTTGCTTCATTTTACCACCAAAGGCAGAGCCCGTGCCTGATCCTTGACCACACTGGTTGCAGACTCGTGAGCCTGGGGTGGGCCTTGCCTTTTGCTGTGCATGCTCTTTCTGAGCTCTGAGGTACATAGTGCGGTGGTTGTCTCTTGCCCCGCAGTAGGCTGCATTATGTTCTGATATTTCCCCTTTTCTCTTTAATGCTGAGTTACCCTTCTTGTGCGCTGCCACCCAGTTTGAGAACCAGTGTGGGGTTTTCGTGTTCAAGTTCTGGGCTGTCTTTATCCTGTATGTGTTGTACCACAGTTCCCTTTCTTCTTCATTTTTTTCTTTGTGACACAGTCACAGCTGACTTTTGCTTCATTTGCAGTTTTGAGCTCAGTTTGATTTTTCTGCAGTTCTTGTAAAACATGTTTGTCTCTTGAACCCTCAAACTTTTAAATTATTCCTTTTAGTTGGTGCATTTTTTTTCTTTTATTTGTAGGGACTACACTTATTTCTGTATTGACTTTTGAAACAATCTTTTATTTGGTTAATTTTGGGCCTTTCTTGCCAAGTCTTTTATCTCTGTTCTATACACAAATTCTAATTAATTTTTTGTTTGTTTTTGACAACCCTCATGAAAATAAATTTTAGGCGACCTCTGCACTCATGTCCATGGCTCCTGAGTCCTGACAATGTCATGCATTAGTTCCCTGAGTTTATTCAAATGTAACGGTTTCAAATAAAGAAATTTAGAACCGAGATCTGTTTCTGTTCAGTTCTTCTCTTTAAACCAGACAGAATCTGTCTCCCTTGTATTTTCCATAGTTAATTTTTCTCTGTATTTACTAACGTCTAAAACAACATCATTTCTTGTTTGTTTGGGGAATACTTGATAAAAACACTTGGTAGTTGCATCCTCAGCTCTCTGAACTCCGCCACTATTAGTAGTGTTTGCCCTTATGAGGGGCTAGTCTCCCAGAGGCACAAAAGTCAGTGCTCTGCTAGAGGTCTCCATCCAGACTGCAGTCAGATGGAAGGGTGCTACAGCAAATACCCTGCACTGCGTGGCAGAACTTCTCTTTGCTTCCTTCCATGATGGTTTAGTTTTGCCCAGGCTGCCCCATCGTGTTTCTTTTCTGTCGCTTCATTCATGTCTATTCATGCGCTGTCATCTTGGCCTTTTGTTTCTTCCTCTCTCCACCTCCAAAGATTTTTTTTTTATCGTTCCTGGAATTGCTAGAATATCTCACTTTTGTGTTCTTCTCTCCTCATAGGCCTGCCTCCACTGATACACAAATACCTGATTTGTTTCTTATTGCTCAAACCCTCGTTAGAAGCTTGTGCAGATCTTCTGCCGTTCATTTTCCTTCCCACTTGCTGCCATTCCTTTATCATCACTTGTCTGATTTTCTTCCTCCTGCATACTGAAACCAGGTGCCCAGGGAGTATGTCTCTCCCAGACTTCTCCTGGCTTAATATAAAGTTGGTTATCGTTTTGCCAGCCTTGATTCCAGTGGGGCAGTATTCCCTGCACTCAGGGGAGCCCATCCATTGAGGACGATCCTTTTACTATAAGTGTTTCTGGCACTTAAAAGCTTTCATGGCTTCCGTGTCCTTGAACCATGCTGATTCTCCTTACCTTTTCATGACTTACTGTGTGTTTGAGGGCTGGAAGGGTCCCTCTGACTGGCACTTGGAATGATGTTTCTGTGCACCTCATCCTCGTTGCTGGTCCGCTCAGCCAGTGTGTGTTCCTGTGAGGATCCCAGTGTCATCTCCCAGTGGGAGTGGGGTCAGTGGGTTCTTCCAGACCTAGACCACCCATTCTCATACCCTGATCTTAGCGGATTAGGCATCATCCTGTCCTGTGGATCTACTCTTGTTAAAGGCATGTTGACTTCTTAAAATGGAGTCTGATATCAGTGGGAATTGCAAACCCTTTGTCCTTCTGCTGTTTCTCTGATTGCAGATCACCTCCTCTCACAGCCTCGAATATCCCGTGTGTTTGTCCTTGTAGCATCTCCTCCCCAACCCGGGGACCTTATTCTGTTTTGTGTATGGCCTTGAACTGTGCTCATGATCTGGGTGCCCAACTGTGTTGTGTGATGGCTGTGTGTCAGTTCTCCTGCTGTCTGCCTGTTACACATAGAATTTTGTGCTTAGCTGTTGTAGGCTTGGGGTAGGAGGACTTTACCCTGAGTTGCTCTTTATTTGTATTGGAGCAAAAGGTGGGGAGATTTTTGTGTATGTTTTTATCTCCTCGTCTGTCCCACAGTTGTGGAGAACTCAACTTTTCTTGCTGTCCCACATGCAGGTGAGCTTTGTTCTGCTGGATGGGTAATGTTTTCAGTGACAGTCTGTCCTAGAACTTGAAGGTGCTTTTTTAGGTACATAGTGCCCAAATTTTTGAGGTGAGGATCCTGAACTCGGTGTCTTTGTCGTTGAAATGCCAATTCCTGCACACCTGTCTGTTAAAGTTGGGGAAAGGGGCAGATGGCGGAGGTCTGGTTTCTGCACACCTGTATAAGAACTTCTTTTCTAGGTAGAGTTTATCAGGTTTTCTGCCTCCCAGAGCTAGCTTTTGGCATAGGCAGGGTAGGCAATGGTCAAGGCTAGCAGAACAGCTCTAGTAAGAGGTCACCATTGCTTTGCTGCCTGATTTGTCCCTGCTTGAGTGCAGTGCTGCTGCCCCATGAGACAGCAGGATGACCATAAGGATTTGCAGGCAGTGCCTGGATCTAGCCTGAGCATTAACAACTGCAATGCACTGGCCAGACCTGCCAAAGTACAGGGTGGGGATGTCTCAGTCCCAGGTGGCTTATTTCTCAGGTGTCCCTGGCCACCTAGTTTACATTTGATATCAGCTCTCCTCAAGTGCCTCTGCCTCTCTGCTGCTGGTTTTTCCTAAGCAAACCCCATTTAGTGTTAATGAGCAGAATGAATAAAAAAATATTGACACTTCCTGCCTGTTGTACACATATGTCTTCCTACTGAAGTGCTCCTGGTTGTAACTCTTCCAAACACTTTTCTTTTTTATCAGGATTGTGTTTCTTGCCTGGATTTAGCTTCTGTAACCTGAACTCACATATCAGGCAATTCTTGCAGAAATGCTGTGACGGCATGTGCTGAGATGTGGTAGAGTAGTGTGTCACCTGTCCACTGCTGGAACTTGAATTAAGGTGTTGATCAGTCCCCTGCGAAGCTGTACATAGGCACTGAGCAGAGAGCTAGTCATGGTGGAGCTTCACAAGCGAAGGATCTGGTGATGGGAATAGCATCCTGATGCTGGTTGGGTGCGTTTCCTTTCTCCCTGCAGTTTAGTCTTCCTCAGTAATGAACAACAGTGTGAATGCATTCTGCTGCCACCTCTAGATTGTGTTTAATGCTCCAGGCAGGTTAAGGGAGACAAGAATATCCCTGCTGGCGGGAGGAAATGGTCTATCAGTACCACCAAGGTGGTTTCAGCTCCTTACTGGCCCTGACCCATGTTTTATCCAGTCTAGTTTATTTGCTTTAGTGAGATTGGCTTGTAGATGGCCTTTGAGTAGCTTCTCCATAGTCTTGCTCAAGAAGAGAGACAATGCTGGGCAGTAGATTTCTAGAGTGAAGATACCCTGATTGCCTTTCTTTGGTGTTTGTGGGGCTGTTGCACCTGCAGAGCTAGCCACTATGAAACCAGTGTGTGTTTGTTAGCGCTGTATTATGTGAAAAGTAAACCACTGTGGTGATATGGCATCACCTGGTGCGGTGCAGAGCTGTTGGATGGCAGCCTTGACACCTTGTGTTTGCCTAGCAGGTCAAGGCATTCTCTAGTCCTGAGCTGTGTCAACAAGTAAGTGCATCGCATGACTTGTGTCATCCCAGGTTAACCAAAGTCCCATCTATGCATTGAATGAGTAGATGTCATGTGGAAAGCTGTATCACTTGAGCTTATTGCTGGGTGTTCATATTCTTTGCAGCTGGTACGTTTCATATCTGATTGATGCTTGTTTAAAGGAGACGAACTTTGTTCCAAGACTGAGAAGTCTCTTTTCCCTTACTAGGAAGAAGATCTCTTAAACGATGTTTGCAGGGAAGTAGTCGAGAAGTGGTCTGAATCTCAGATTGTTGACACCAAAGAGAAAAAAGAAGGTAGTGTCACTGCTTGGTGTGCCTTTCCTCATGGTATGAGTAATTTGCAGGGCCTTCCCAAGATGAGAACTGTGTGTTCGTCCTGTTAGGAGTTAATACCAATACTGCTATTACGTTTGCAGATCTGACTTGCTTCTCATTGCCATTGCTGCTTATTTACCGTTTTGTCATGAAATATGAAATGAGGATGAGTAGTTTCATGTTTGGCTATCCCTAGCATTCTGCTGCTCTTTGGGTTCATAATCCTGCAGAGGAAAAGCTCTCTATTTTTTTTCTGTAGGATTTTTTCAATTTCCTTTTGCAAAACACCTAGGGCTTTCTCTCCATTCAGTGCTAGCAGTGTAGCAATGGCAGCTAGCACTCTGATGGTAGATGCAGTTATTAGGGTGTAAAATGCCTATGCTACTTCAGTTTATGCTAGTTTGGAAAGCAGGTGTTGTTAATACAACTACAGCTGCACCTATGGAGGGCTGTTCTGTCCCTTCTGCTGCTGCTCACCTCAGTACACGTCAGGAAAACGTCCTTACTTTCCTCTTTCAAAATCTTCTCTTAAAACTGTCCTTTTTTCCATAAATGCTTGTGTGTGTGTGGCAAGCTCTGTGAGGCTGCTGCTGCTATACTAATGCTGCTCCTTTCCCAGTCATGTATGTAGCCCCGCTGTTTTCTTTGTACCCTCTCTGAATTCATCCCTCATCTTCAGCTGTTGGCTCAGGAGTGAAGACCTCTGTCTTGTTCTTGTTCATCAGGGGAGGCTTGTTCTAGTCATTGAGCAGAGCTCTGGAGTACAATGAAGTCATATGCTGGAAAGATTTTGCTGGTTTAAACATAATGCATGGATCAATTAGTAATCTTCCAAGTGCAGGGACCTAACTGTAGCCTGTGACAATGTAACATCCCTTTTGGCTAAATCCTGCTATTTGTTTGCTTCGCATTTTTTTGTTGGTTCTGGTTCCAAACAGAATATTGTCACTGACTGATGTTGTTCTACAAATAGTTCTCCCAGTGAGCCCTTATTGTGAGGCTGGTGTTTATACAGCACTTTTCTTGTCTAAACCTTAGCATTTCACAAATATCACTCACCTCCTCTTTATAGATGAGGTGGCTGAACCATGCAGTAGTTCAGTGGCTTTCCGTGAAAATTCACTGAAGTCTGTCCTTGGCCTAACCTTGCCTTTGGCTGGGTACAGGGAAAAGTTATGCTATTCTGTGAGTTAAATAAAATAAATCTGTCTTTTGGGGACAAGTGATTGGAATTGCTGGAGCTGCTGCTGGACGACTCCTGCTCATACCATTGATTACCTGCAGGGGTTTTTCTTACTTGTCACAGAAAGAAGGTAGCAATATTTGTCTAGGTTGTTAGAAGTGCAAGGTTTAATTATTTCACTGTGGTGCCACAAAAGGATAGATCCCCAATGAAGTCATAGAATAACAGAATCCTGAGGATGAGATTAACAAACTAAAAAAAATTTGATGTCAAAACCCAAATGTCATTTTAAGAAATGGGCAGCAGAACTTCCATGTTGAAAGGTCAATCAGCTGTTCGTTTCCCTAGGTAGGTAGAAAAGAAAGAGTATTAAACTCATCAGTCACTTTGGGTTTTCAGAATTTCTGTTTGATTTCGTTTTAAGTATGTAGTTAAACAAACATATTTAGCTGCTTTTAACCAGAAGACAATGCAATTGGGAGTAAAATGGATTTTCATTAGCAATAGTCATCTTATTTCAAAGTTTCATTGTGAAACTTCCCTTGCTGCAGGAAAAATAGCATCTGATCATGGCTGTGTGCAGCATGGGGGAATTCCTCCTTGCAAGGAGAAGCTGGTGTCACATCACCGCATCAGATGCTGTGCTGGCCTGAACCATCCCCTTGGTGGCTCTTCAGCAGCTCTGCTTTCTCAAGCCCGAGACTGAATTCTCAAAACCGGCCAGCTTGCTGTGCTCTGTGCGTTAACAGCACCACCTTGTGAGAAGGCTTGTGGGAGGAGGGGGGGGTGGATATTTTTGGGTGAGGCTTCTCCCTTTAGCTCTGTGCATTTGTCCCCAGCGACAGCTGCCTCCCTGCAGATGGGACACAGCCTGTGACAGTGGGATGGTGCCTTTTGGGGACTGCAGATGTAGGAAGCAGTGGTGTGTGGCATCTTTTAGCTGGGACTTCACTGCTATGTCTGCAGGGACCAACTGATGCTCTGAGTCTTCTCCTTGCCAGATGAGATCCAAGCCATCGCCAGCATGATGGAGAAGCAGGCCAAGATTGTGGTGAAGCCAAAGGAGGTCTCCCAGGAAGAGAAGCAGAGGAAAGCTGCCCTCCTGGCCCAGTATGCCAATGTGACGGACGAGGAAGAATATCCTTTTACTGACCCAGTCGAGACTTGTTGCTTTAAAGGACAATGTTTATTAAAGATCTCCTAAACCAATGCCTTCCCAGCTTTGCAGTGTCTGGTGGGGAGAATTGGGGAAACTTCTCAGTCTTTCTTCTCTATGATAGAATGACTTCCATGGAAAAAAGCATGGAAGCTCCTAGTTTGTGGAGTGCCATGAGCAGATGCTCCTTTAAGTATGTTTCTCTGCCATTTCCACACTCCCCACCAACACGTGCTTGGCTGGGTAAGGTTTGCCCAGTCCAGGTGTGTTGCAGAAGAGGAGTGAAACACCTCCTGATAACTCTGTGTGCAGTAGTTAATGTATTGAATTTATCTCTTGCTTTCTGGTGAGAAAACCGTGGGAAAGATCCTCTTTAGAGAGAGTATGTGTAGAGTGGGAGAATTTAAAGTTAACTCTTCATAGTGTTGAAGAACAAGTTCTTCCTTGGAGAGGAAAGTTGAATAGGAGGGAATCATACCTGGCAGTTGAGCAGCAGGAGGGAGCTGAACACGGGGGTTTGTGCTTGCCTGGTCCTTGATTGTCTGCATTAATTTTTACCTTCTTCCTTGTGGCTTGATAAAATTATTTGACATGTTTCAAGTGTGACTGTATAGAGGCACAAGTTAATTACTGATGTCCATATTCCTTAATTCTCTCACTGGTGAGGATGAACAGGATGGATCGATTGCGACAGCAGTAAACATTGGATTGGAAAAGTGTATCCTTTGAATTCTCAATGAGTCGGGCTTTTTGGAAAGAAGGCAGCTTCCACAGTGAGTTTCCCATCCATCCTTATCTGTGTTGATACTCCCTGTTTCTTTAGGGCCACCTTTTAAGTTTGGTGATTCATTTTTCTTTTCATGTAGCCTGACCTTGCTCATAATGAAAGTTAGAGGTCCATCTGCTCCCTGCCCCATGTGCACAGCTGAGACTGATCCTGTCATTCTCTCTTCTATTCCTTCCTTCCCTCTTCCACCCTCTCTGAAGCTTCACAGAACATGCTTATTAATAAGGATAATTCTTAATGTTAACTGGTGTCCAGAGAGGTAAATCACGTCAGCAATTATTAAAAGTGCAACAGAAATAAAGCTACTGTGACACTTGTAATGCTGTGGTGCAGCTGAACGTTAATGGTAAGGACCAAAAAATCCCGTGTTTTTCTCAACACAATAATTTAGGATGTTCCTTGAGCTCACCAGCTGGCAGGTTTAAGATGGAAGCAGGTTGATGATTAGGAGGAAGAGACAGCTGAGGAGGCACCCACTTGCTCTTTCTCATGCTCTTTCCAAAGCATTTGCCACTAGTTGCTGCGAGAGGGAGGACACAAGACCGTGGCGATCCTTGGCGTGAGCTGCCTCATCTGTTCCCACTTCTGCAGCCTTCTTCCATGGCCAGTGGGATGGGCAGAGCTGCCCCAGCCAGCGCTGTGTGGCACCATTCCCACCCCATTAGCTGGGACTGGCTGTAAGGGAGCTACTGGGATGCCTTGCACCAGCTGTCAGCTCCCTGTCCCAGGAGTGTTAGCTGTAATCACAGCATACACATATGCACGTGTACATATATGTAAAAACATACATGTCGTATACACAGCTGTCATGAATCCACTTGAGGAAGCTGTGCCGTATGTGTTCTTTTTCTTCCTGTTAGGTTTGTAGAGGTTTTACAATTTTTTTTACATACCAGTCTTAAGAACCTGTAGGCAACTTTATTTTTCTAGGAAAAAATCCTTTTCTAGGGAGCATGCATTTACATGACTTTTCTGTTTGGAAAAACAAGCAGAGATTCCTTTTTACTTCTCCATTCCTCATTCCCAAATTCCTTACCTGCTTGGCAAGGAAGCTGAGGTGGGAGTCAGAAGGTGAAGAGGGAGGTAGAATAAACCAGCCTGTGTGCAGCTTCAGCCAGAGCACTGTCTGCCCTTAACATACTGCCAGCACTGTTCCGAAACACAAATGTGGAGGATGTCTTGAATGCTAGGAAGCTGGAACGGGAGCTGCTGCGAGATGAATTCCAGAAGAAAAAAGAGCAAGATAAACTCCAGCGAGAGAAGGATAAGCTAGCCAAGCAGGAGCGGAAGGAAAAGGAGAAGAAAAGGACACAAAAAGGCGAGCGGAAGCGATAGCTAGGGTTTTCCAGTTGGACTCTCAAGGGATAAAATTAATGACAAATATGTGTGTGTTTAAAAAGCAGCAGAAATTCTGGGCATGTGGCTGGCGAGTGGTTCTTTTGAAGTGCTTTTTTCTCTTTTTTTTCCTTTTTAAAAATTTTTTTATTTTACATAGCAGAAAAGAAATTTCAAGTACCTCCTAAATTCGAAGCGTGCCATGTGCTTGTGGTGTCAGATGTCCCAGGTTATTGTGGCCAATGTCTCTACCAAAGAATGGTGAAGTGATTATGTTCGTGTCTTTAAATTGATCGATTTTTACTTCTAGCCACTTCAAGCAAAGCAAAACAAGATGTAGGAGAGGTCTTTCAAGCTGGCTGCATCTCCTGCTGGCCTTAGTTTGCAGCAACAGCATGTTACAATTTGAGAACAGAGCAGAGCCCCTTTCTGATGTGTAATTAAGGACGTGCTGCTACAGGGCGAATGTGAATTTATTTACACTAGCCTTGAAAAATGTATTTGCAAATACGTATATTTATGCTGCCATGAACAACACTATGTCTTCGTTCTGGCTGACCTCAGCGAGGGTGAGTGCTGTTCTGCAGCAAGAGAAAGGAAACGTTATGAAATATGAGTTGCAGCTACGAGACTGATCGCCCACAGGCTCTTGGTGAGGTAAAGCCCGTGCTGATTTGAGCATCAGCTGCAGCAGTAGCAAACCAGTTGAGTCCTTATACTATTTTAAGACTTCATGGCGGTAGCTGGAAAACGGTGCTTCCCGATGTTTCATGTGGGTGAACATTGACTGTTATTTCTATGGCAGTTGCCAGGGTGAACGCTTTAACACAGGCTCAGTGCTGAGTGGCTGTAGGTGAGTTGGACGTGCTGGGTTTACAAGCCAGTTGCTGTCACTGGGCACAGCTGCAAGTGGGAGCTGCCTGTGGGAGCTGAATGCTTCTCTTACCCCAAAGGGCTTGTTACTTGCTGTTTCCAGCTGTTTTTGTCACAGTGTCACCTTCCTCTGGAGTGGAGAACACTAATTTCTGTAAACCGAGCATGAAGGAGGAGCTGCAGCACTTTTGGGGGCACAGGAGGAACTGGTGTGGCTTGCCCTGGTGCTCCTTTGTGCTCTGGCTGCAGAGTTTGCTGGTGAGGTGTGCTCCTGGCAGCATGCAGCTCCTGAGCTGCTGGCGGTGCCTGTCCCTATCGCCTGCTTTCAGCACCAGTCTGATTAAAGGGTCATGCCTCCTGTTTAACTAGCTGCTGTGAGTATCTAACTACTTTATCTTTGGACTTGAATAATAAAATTGGTTGTCCAAGAGGCGGGTTCTTCTCTGTCTGAGTGAACATTGCGGTTAGCGATTGTGGTGCCCAGTGCTGCAGTGTGGGGGTTCCCCCCCAGCTTGTCCTGTGTCCTCACTTTCCCCTTATCCAGCAGCAGTATTTCTGAGGGCTGACCTGTTGCTGCTGTGGTGCTGGCCCTTGTTTATTTACACCTCATTTCCTAAGGCTGCAGTGCCTCCCTTCACCTCTTCCCTGGGGCCTTGCAGGGCAGTGAACCAGCTGTGCTTGTTCCCAGGGCTCACTTCCCAGCCCACCCTGGGGTGATGCAGTGGATCCTGGCTGCAGCATCACATTTCAGGGGGGTTCAGGCAGCTGCTGGTGTGCAGGTCTGCAGCACAACAGGAAGGCAGGGAGTAGCTGCTGAGGGAGAAGGGGGTCACAGCATCACCACCATGCAGGGGCTGCTCCAGCCCCAGCACCATGGGCTGGCTCATGCTTTCTCCTGTGAGCTGGGGCCCTTTGCACAACCCCTGGGTGTGAGGCTGGGTGAGGGCACTGAGCCATGGCTCAGCACCTGGGCCTGAAGCTGGCTGGGCCACATGTGTGTTTGAGGAAGCTGCTGGCTGTCTGGGGCCACCTAACACTTCCACTGGTACCTCAGTAGCTCTGGCAGCAACAGCTACCCTGCCTTGCTGGCAGCAGTCTTTGTTTTCCCCATGTTCCTAAGCTGTGCACCTGGTACTGAACTTCCCCAAACCTCTACTTGCAAGCAAGCCAAGCGCTTGAGCTGCCCATCTGCACGGGTGCTGGCCCACCAGAGCAAAGAGCTGCGTTCACCTCCTCAGGATAGGAACTGAACCTCCTCTGCCCGCCTCGGCAGACGTTGAAAAACAAAAGGCTATGCTCTATGTGCCAAAACATATACATTCAATAGATGTTTGTATGGCTTTAAGAAGGGCACAGTCATGAGCTCACCATGGGGGCTCCTCTCACCAGGTGAATGGATCACCTTTGCTGGTACCATTCATACCCTACACCCACAGCCAAGCACAGGCTGCGAGGTTGAGGCTGTTATGTCTGGCTCGTGAATGCTTCACTCCTGCAGTTAAGCCATTTTAGGGACAGGAACAAAGGAAGGTCCACCCCTATGCTTTTCAGCAGGTGGCCTGGGGCAAAGCAGGAGGACCACAACCATCCAGCAGCACCTCACTGAGGCAGCTTCACCAGCACCACAAGCGTGCTGTAGTCTTGTATAAACACACAGACACATGAATCAATGGCACTCGAAGGGTTTAAGCTGCCCTTGGCTGTGAGCCCATTTCAGCACAGTTGGTGCTTCCTGGCTTGAGGCTGCAGGTCTGCCTTCAAACCCCAGAGCTGCTGTAACAGATCGTCAGTAATTTTTGCTATTGATTCAGTGCCCAGGCAGACATGTCTGGAGAACTGAATGCTGATGCTGGACTGATATTCAGGAGTGCGTGACTCCATCAACACCAAGAAATGTACAGGGCAGGAGTACTCCAGACAGACTGCTAAGATTTCCAGTGCAGGTACTGAAATCGTTGCCTAAGCTTTCTCTGGCAGTACAGAGCTTGTAACTAACAAGATACTTGCAGGGAAAAAAAAATCCACCACTTATCTGGCTTCACTGCACTACAATTTCCCCTTGGTTTGTCTAAAGTTACAGTCCTTTTTCTCTACAAGAGTGTAATTTCAGTATCACCCTTGCTTTATACTTCTTAACATACTTCAATAACTAACTGAAAATTACAGTCCTCATTAATGGATCAAGTTCTAGAAGCTGAGGCTATGAAGACAAGTGCAGAACAAATGCTTGTCAACAAAAGCTCATTTATTTCTTACCAGACAGACTGAAGTCAGTACAGCATTGCTTTTAACATCAACATAGCCTAGGTTAAACTTAACAAATCTTAATGCAGTGACTTGTGGTATGAAGATGTGCTTTGTTCTCCTGCCCCAATGAACTCACTCTGGCAGTGCTTTTGGTCATTTCAGTGATCAAAAGGGTTACTCTGCTTTCTGCTGCATTCTCATTCAGCTTCTTTCTCACATCATCTAATGACAATTTACATGATGCAATCACACCTTTTGCATATCAGGATTTCCAGGAGGAAGAACAGAGACATTTAAAATATCAGGGTATCTAGGCAGGGACAGCTGAATAAATTTAATCCACACATTATAAATGCAAAGCTAGAAGTGTTAAACCCCCCCCCCCCCCCCCCATTTCCTGAGTCACATAATACCAGTGTTTCGTATCTGTGAGTAAGTTACTTATATTCCATACAGATTAAGATATGCAGATAAACACCAAGTATTAATAGCTGTCAGAAATGCAGAGGTAAACTAGGAAGTCTAAAATATGACAACCAAATTTCAAACCAAACTAGTGAAAGAGTAACTTTAAGAAAACCTAAATTTCAGAACTTTGTGACACCTCTTCCAATTTTAAAGTAAAGGTATTAAAAACAATACTCATTATTTCAGCTACTGCACAGCTTTTAAAAGGATAATCCCGTGTGCATGTCATATTTTGATTATGTTTAAATACTTTAAAACAGAGGTTCTTCTTTTCCCCAAGAGCATGCCCAAATGATTTGAACACACTTACTAAATTGCATGGTTTCACAACAGCAATTTTGTCATACCAGTAATTTAGTAGAACCCTGTGCATCTCCTTTCACAAACTTAGATTCTAAAATCTCAAATTCATAAATATTTCTATTTTAAATATTTAATTTTACATGAATATTGGGTATTCTTAGCATTTTTTCCTCCTGTTTCCATGTTTTAGTCCAATAAGGAAACCATTTTTACATCACAATCATATCTAACTGGACACCCTGTTAAGACTACAGTCTTTTAAGAATCATTATTTTAAAACCTATTTCCTAAAGCAAAACTAAAACAAGGTATCAGAAGAGTTGCACACCAGGGTTCCCTTGCAGAAGTTAAATAATATCTTGGCTGTTAATTAATTAGTCTGATTATTTTTTAAGTTAACATTCAGCAGTTTGGCTTTACAATATTCTGACGCTGTCATATTAACAGTTTAAGTAGAACCCAAGAGCCCTTAAAGCAAATTCAACTTCTTGTCAAGCTACAGCTTTAAATATGAGTATTAGTAGTTCAACCTTTACAGATAATTAAAAAGAATTAGTGTATCAATCATCTCTCACACATACACACTGTGACTGTGGAGTGTATTTTTGCATGCAACTGCTATGTCGTTAGTGCTTGCTTACTTCAGCCCTCTGATTTAGGATGCCACAGCTGTTCGTGTTTTCGCACACTTCTTCAGGTTGCACTGTCTCCCAAAGAGCTTTCTCTGGATCTAGTTTTCCAGCTGCAGACTTTGGTAAGGTCATCTGGAATGCGCACCAGAGAGTTGTACGTGCTTTACGTGTTGCTACGCTCATCTCTTTAATTGCCAAAGCAAGAGCAAACACATCTGCAGGGAGGAAACGGCACTTTAATCTTTATTACACAGGTTATCAACAAGCACTATTTGGGATTAATTCACCCTGGCAATGCTAAAAAGAGCAGAACTTCTTAACCCCCTTTTTAGTGTCTGATTTTGTCTGTCTCTTTATAAGGCTGTAAAAGTTGAATCTGAGAAAGCAGTGATTTTTACACCCTCATACAAAGAGGCATGTATATAGAATTTAGGTACTTATTTTGTTAAAGCTCCTACTTAGCTGTCACCTGTTATCAGGAGCATGTAAAGCCTTATGGTCAGCCCTGGTTTTGAAACTATTCCATGTACACACATACTAAAGGCATCTCGCCCCTTCCTGTGCGAGCTCCTTGCTGAATGTTCACAGCAACCCCTCCACATCCACAAAGTGGATCCTTTGCCCATCTTGCCTAAGAAATTAAGACAGGTGAAGGAATAGCTCATTTATGGCATTTTATTAAAGCATACAGATCACGTTCTACAAACGTGTCAACCCCCACCACTTTAAAATAGAGTAAGGTGGTGCAGTAGTCCATTTATTCAACAGCAATGACTTAATGCATAGATAACGCTTTGATTTTAATTCCAGCCTGTGTGTGAAGAAACATTCAATACCCTTTTCTAGGCACTGGAGTCTTCAGCCAGAAGTTGCATGTTATTTTGGGGTAGGGGCATACTCACTCCTCTTGGAGCTGGTTCACACTATGCCGTACGCTGGACTGCACAGAAAGCATGTGTGCACTTGCCTCCCTGCTCAAATACTTCCATGGGGTTTGGAAGAAGTGGAAGACTTCAAGTCGAAGCCTGCTCTTCCAAGTGCTTGTGCTCAGTAAGCACGAGTGCAGTTTAATTTTATTGTGAGAACTTGGCACCTACCTTCAACCAACGTTCTGGGATTCACTGTTACAGGTGAAAGCATGCCCCTCCTGGAGGTACTGGGGGTGCCTCACAAAAGGGCAGAATTTGAAGACCTAACCTTATCCCCTCACCACCACCCTTCACCAGCTTGTCTGGCTCTCACTCCCCGATCTGGTTTCTGTAAAACCCATTCTCAGACCTCCCTTGTTCCTCCTGCACAGAGCGACTGATTCCTCTACCATTACCACTGCTAAAGCAGCTGGAAGGAGTGCTACAGAAAATTGATTTAGGTAACTGAAGAATCACCATGAAAATCCACTTGTCCAACACAAGTGTCAGCCATGCAAAGAAATTTAGAAGGTAGTGTTTGGAAGGGTAACTCCAGAGAAATAAAGGACAGAAAAAAGAGTGGGAGGACATGATTATCAGGTCTTGTATTTTCAAAACTCCAATTTCCACACCAATCTTTGTGGAATCCAGAAGAGACCACAGGAATGGTATCATCTGGACTGCCTAGAAGAAGCTAAGAAACAAGTGACACATAAATGCACATCTCAAAGCTGTAAAGTATCGTTGGCATTTGGGTCACTACCAGGGAAGAAGGGAAAATCCCATAGTAATGAGAAAGGGCTGTTTTAAAGTCTTCGGCTGAATGCAGTGCCTGAGAGTTACAGACATTAAAAAGGTCTCTTCTCCCCTCAGAAGATGATCTGTAACAGCTATATCCTTCTGAAAGATCCTGAAAACAGCATCTATGGCAATCTCAAAGCAGACAGCTCTGAAAGGCTTGATGGTTGTCCTGGGAGACAGATGGCACTCCATAAAACCCTTTTTCTGATCATTGTGATTTCTTCCAGATCTTCATTAAGTGGTCAAAAACATTTACAAATAACTGCCAGGTACCTCATACAGTTCCATAACTTCAGTGTGTAATAGTAGAATTTGTCAGACCCACGTTGTGCATGAATACAACTGATATGAGGCAGCTCAGATCCACCTGCTTCCCACTGAAGTAAATCTGTGTTGCAACTAAAGTGGGGGAGCTAGGAGAAAAGAAGACCATGTCTCACGAATGAATTTTATTTAAATCAAGCTTCCTGGAATAGAGGACATAATAGACAGGTTCTGCCTGATAAGACAGGTACTTAGTATCAGATCAGATGGAACAGAAAGGTGCTGTGGAAACAGGGTTGGGCCAGGGAAGACAATCTCAAACAAAACAAAACTATTAACAAGAAAGCTCTGCCAAAGAGAGGAGATACAAAACTTCAGGCATTTTCCTCAAGGCTTTCCCAGGCATGCAGCAAATACAGTTACTACATTCAATAATCTACCGTTTGAAAAATCCTCCCCAATTGCTACAACAGGCTAACACATGTTGGAGACAGCCAGTATGGAGGATGAGAGGTAGACAAAGAAAGTGCAACTCTTCTAGTTAAGTAATCAGATCCCATTGTGCAAAGCCCACTTTCTTCTCTTCTCAAAGCAGATGGACCAGGGAGCAGATCCCGAGGTCTGACAGCTACTCTTTCCCAGACTACTCAGTTCCAGAGCTCACTGATCTGGTTAAAAAAGTAACACCAAGTAAAGCCAGCACCAATTATTTTCATAGGCTTCAACACCCTAAAAACCCCCTTTGTCTTAAACAAGTCACATAATTTTCAATCAAAGTAAAAGGAAATAAGAATGACAGTGAACAGGTGAAAAGAAAAATTGCTATAGTATATCTTCTGAAGTAAACTTTAGAGAAGTGCATGACGGGACACCCCAAAGGAATAAAATAATCCGTCTAATTCAGTTGTGGAAAGAAAGGCAGGAAGTGAACAGAGGACTCAGAAATGTAAGAAAGCATCCAACACAAAGCAGTAGGTCAGAGTGTCACAGGTAGCAGGAATTTATTCTGACTCACATCTAAGAAAGAAGGGAATGTGCCATTCTGCCTGTGCACTAGTGAAAGATTAAGCTGAATATTCTGCATATGCTGGATACCATTAAGAATAAAAACATTCTGACCAATATATTTTTGTGTATCCATCCAAAATGTGATTTGTATTTTATTTCAGTCTACAACGGAACATGCTTGAAGAGGAAATCCATTCATAATGCAAGGCCATCTCGGTCTCTTTGCGCAGATTCAGTATGGAGATGACAAAGAAGTTCTACATAGAAATACAGACAGGGCTAGAGGGGTGATAGGAACAGGAATATGAGGGGCAGAAAGAAGAAAGAAGCAATGGCTTAATATCATCTCCAATCCCAAACTGCATTACAAAAAAACCCCCCACTACCACTTCATTACTTGCTAGTTTAGTAATTGAATAAATGCACTCCAAATTGATTTAACCCATTTATCTCTATAACCCAGTTTTAGTATCCTCTCAAAACCATCACTTAAAACCCATAGAGTCTGCCTTTCTCAAAGCTCTAGACACTGAAAAATAAATTAAAACTTTAATACAAAACCCCTCACACTTTTTTTTTGTAAACGTAGAATTTTTGTACGCATAGAATTTTTCAGCTACCTTATGAAAGTATGTAAGCATAGTTATACCTCTGTCATCTTGGCATCTGGGAGCTCCTTGCCTCTGTCGATTTGAAGCATTTACAATTTCATCTTTTCTACGCGACTGCACTACATGAATTACCTCCAGATGTTTATCAAGAGCAGTAGAAATGTTAGCATGAAGGGGAGAACTGCGAAGGCGCTCCATTTTTCCCAGTAAAGTCACAACCTAATGAACATTTTACACGTTACAGGAGTTCAAACTATACTCATCTAGACTTACAAGAAAAATAACTAGAGTAGGAAGAACAGATTGATGATAAACATTATTTTCTTTCGAGAGCAGTTCATAAAATTATAGCTGAAGCAGATTCAAATTCTTATCTAGGATTTCTTCTCCAAAACCAAAGCTGTAGATTACCTGGGTGTGCACAGCACAACAGCAAAGCTAAAATACCCCAATATCAGGACACTCAGCTTACTAGTTAATAATAGATATATACAACTTTTAAGACCACCATGTAACAGGACATGACAATGTGCATTCCTCTGAATCATGACCACTGCAGTCCTCCACTGCGGTCCTCCCTTTCATCAGCACTCCTGCAATTATCTGGGTGAACACCAGTCCCACAAAGACTAGCCAGTTTTCCCCTGGATGATCTCCCTTGTGCTGTGCCAGTGCAAAGCAACCAGCAACGTTGGAAAGCAGCAGTCTCAGTCTGGATTCACTAAAGCTGCTGTGGAACCACACATTGTAGGCTGACTTTCAGGATGGATACTCTACATTAAAGGAACTCTCTCAGAGAATATCAAGCACCAGCATTCAGAAATAATTCAGTTTTATTTAGTCAATTGAGAATCCGCATCTTTGTTGTTGTTTATCTTACAACAGCCACATGACTATGAATTTCCCCTTGGTGAGCGATTCCTCAACCATGGTTCCCAGACCACTGAAGAACCTGGTTACTGGTCTGCAGAAAGAGTTAAAACTAGAAATTCTGAAATTGTGATGTTCATTGGGCAATGGCTACACTTGATGATCTATAAATAAGCCTGATGATTAATGGTCATCCGGATAGAAAGCGAGGAGGATAGAAAGCGAGGAGGATAGAAAGCGAGGAGGATACAAAAGACATTTCGCATTTGTAAGGAAGCTAAGAGTTTACAAAAAAGCAAAGGGAGAACTTCACACGAACAATTGAGGAGTAAGTCACTAGGTTAGGAAACTAAGGTTGGTAAGATTGTTTGAAAATCACTAGATTTGTTTCTGAAGAAAAAGCCAGATTGTAAGGAGTGGCATAGTAGGATTAAGTAAGCAAGTGAAAGAAAGTAAGATGAACCTAACAGTCATTTCCCACTCTTACTTAGCAGTAAGTCCACATCCACAAAAGGACTCACATTCTGAAGACCTGGTTTTCAGGTACCACAACCTCATCCAGTGGGATCCACAGCTGATAGTTAAATGCCTACGTTCTTTATACTAAGCCTGGAAGCAGTGCCAGACATCTAAAAGCAAAATCCACAAATTCAGCAAAGCTGGGCTGCCCCAGCAACCCAACGGGAACCACCGAAGGCTCAAATGCTCGCTTTCCCATCCTCTCAGGTTTTTCAGAAGTTCATCCTGCACTCCCAAGAGACCCTTCCTTCCACTCACGACTCAGAGGCATTAACTAAACCTGCCCTTCTCTTGCAAAGCCCATCTGATTCCTTTTGACTGTCACAGGGCTTTCTGAGTCATTCAGATCCTTCGCTGGGAAAAGCAGCGAGCCAGCAGTGATGCTGAGGCTGACTGCTGGAGTGGCAGCTTCCCAGCGAACAGCCAGCAGAGCCACGGACCCTGCAGTCTAGGGATGAGCATACTCCATTGAGAAGGACTGATGTTTCAGGCCCAGCCTTAATGATGACCATTTTTCACAAAACAATGTATTTGGAATAGGGACCATAGTGCTTTCCCCAGCCCATGCAGATAGCCTCACTACTAGAAATAAACTCCCATTTCCTTTCTCTGGCAAAAATCATTATCAGTCCACAATAGAAGAACTTCAACAGGACAATCTGGATGTCCAGCCTCAGAGTACCCTACAGCAGGGTGACTACGGCATTCTCCAGTTACAATGGAGCTGTGGATTTACACCTCCCCAGATACAAGGCAGATAAGATACAGTCTGTAGAGAGGAGATCCTGGTTTAAAGTTTGTTCTTTGACTATAAAGTGGTTTTAATAGCTACTGATGACATACTGAAGGAAGCTACTGTCACCTCTCCGTCAGCTATGCTTTGTTCTGGAACTGAAAGCAACCACAGGTGGAAGTCTCAAATAAGAAAACCAAAGTAAAGTGTGTGACCACCAAGAGGATTTAACTAGATACTCCACCCTACGAAGAGTTAATCCTAGATTCAGCCAGCTCAACCTCCACTTGAACCTTTGTACCAGTGTTTGTCTTTGGCTGTCGCTAAGTTTTTTGATGTTAGAATCCAGGTTTGACAGCCCCGCTGTGCTTTTAAGCACTCTTAAAACTACTTTTCAGTTGCTACCTAACAAGTGTCTGAGGTTCTATACCTTGAAGCTTCATTCCTCAAATGGCTAGAAAAGATTAAGTCCTTTTTTAGATGCAGTGTTAAAAGTACTAGAAGGACAGGCAAGCCTTCTGAAAGTGGAAACTTCCTAACACTGTTCTTTTGAGGTTCATAAAACAGTAGTTTAAGAAGTGTACACTAAGCCTATCAACACATCTTTCACTGGACTCTTCACTTGGCTGTATGAACAGAGATGGGCCACAAGACAGATTTCAGCAGGCAGTAAGCAGACATGGTTCCACAGCTTATTTCACCTATGCAAGATTGGTAAGAAGGACTGCTTACCACTGCTGCCTTGGGAGTGGCTGAGCTCAGCAGTACTGGTTTCTCCAAGAACCAGAACTTCTCATAACAACAGCTGCTGCCTTTAATCCCACATCCCCTTGCAGGGGCAGGCTTCGGCTCTGCGCTTTCAGCCCACATTTCTCCTTCTGCAGCATGAGCATCCTGGCTCTGGCCTCTCTGCCTCAGAAGAGCCACATCAGACCCTTGTTATTCTGCTCGCAGCTCAGATAAGCTATGCCTGTGCTCACCTCCTCCCTCTAGTCTCCCTTGCAGAATCCTGCACAGGCTGCTGCCTCACAAAAAGCATGATACTGCGCACTGGCACGCTTGTTTGGCCACAGAGCCACAGGCAGCTCAAAAGACAGAAGCCACACTTGCCCTAAAGGTTATGGCTGTTTGGCTTAAGCAGCAGACTAGTAACATAAAAATTCAGGCTGAAGTTGCATCAAATAACCATTCTGCATGAAAAAAATACAAGACTCAAGCATTTATATAAAAGTCTTACAAACATTAAACTTACTTTTTCCCCCCCACAAATACCTCCTCTAATACAGTGTCTACAAATCTACAGTGAATATTTCTCCACTAAGCTGCTCAAAAATGCAGGCACATCTTAGAGCTGGGCAAGCAGTTAGGCTAGATGACTGGATTCTGGCATCTCATGCACGCTCTTGTACTAGGAACCACATCCTCCTGGCATGTAAACGTGAGCCGCAGCCACTCAGTGGGTTCCCTGGTAACAGCAGCAGTGAACCTGGAGCTGTAGAAATTCTAGCAGAGACTGCTGAAATATTATTCCCTGTATAGCATTTAAGAACAAAGCTATTCTTGGAAAAGCTGCTCTGATCATCTTACGTATCTTATTCTAATCTAAGCTCTGTGTGGTAAATTCAATAGGGTTTTTTTTTGGTTTTGGTTTTTTTTTTGGGTTGTTTTTTTTTTTTTTTAAGTCCTACAACTCACTCTGGCTTGTTCACGTAGCTGGTCCACAATTAAGCGATCAACTCTTGATGGACTTGATGTCAGCCTTGGAATCGGAGTGTTGTTAGCACTGGAAACCTTTTTCCCTTGGAAATTCTTAGCAAGAGCTGATTCAGTCTGCAGGAAAACAAACGAATAACTCCCTAAGAACGTAAGCTGCAAAGTGTGCTTCATTATAGAAACAAGAAAAAAAGTATTAGATACACAAATTCTTTCCCTTACAGTTTTGGAATTTTTTTTTTTTAAAGCAGATAATGAGGATTCAGGCATTTGGGATTTATAACCATTTGGTAAGACAATCACCTGTTTTAAGTGAACAACTGCTTTACTCAAAAGCAGTTCAACTAAAGTAATTATGCCAACATAATGGGTTTCAGAAGTGCTATGTCTTCTCACACTCTGACTACAGCCTGTACTAATTTGGCCTGTAAATAAAATGGAGGCAAGTCAGAATCACAAGGCAAAAAACAATGAGCAAACAGATGTGGACCTCACCCACAAAAACCCCAGAATTGTTTAAGTCAGCAATTAACCTAAATTTTTTACAGATCAGTCAAACTACAGTAAGCTTCTTTTTGTTTTGTTAAAATGAAATCATAGTTTATTCAGCCATCAGAAAATTACTTTGAAACCTGACTGCAAGAATTCAAATTTGAATCTCTCCCAGCCCATTGTTATGTCACTCTGGAACACCTGTAACAATATATAGCTAGCTAAATCTGTTTCAAAATTGCATTTCTTAAGATTGTCTAGTGGTGGTCCACATAAAGCTGCAGCCTAATTTTCTCCATGCCCTCCTCTTCTCAGCATGTGTCAACTCTTTCTCTTTTGCACTTTTCTATGCAAGCCTAGACATCATATTGGAACAGGCTTCCCGGGGAAGTGGTGGAGTCATCATCCCTGGAGGTATTCAGAAAGCATGTAGACAAGGCACTTCAGGACATGGTTTAGTGGGCAGGGGTGATGGTTGGACTTGATGATCCTAAAGGTCTTTTCCAACCTACATGATTCTATGATCAGTCTCCCCTCAAGTCAAGCTCATTCTTGCCCTAACCCCTCTATTCAAAGCAACAACTGGCTTTTGGCACCCCCCTCCCCGCCCCCCAACATTCCCTCACAATTAAATTTCTTTCATTGGACTGGCACGACAGAGCTTCCACAGAGAAGCTGACAGCCAAATGGCCTGGCCCCATGATTCGCAGGTAACATTTGGTCAAGCTTCCCTCTCAGAAAGTCACAGCTCCAGGGTGTTTTTGAATTTCAATACCAGCTAAACTGATTAAATTAAGACAGCTTTTACACTTACCAAGGGTAGCCTGAAACACTTCTGCTGATGACCAAAAAGGGCAACTGCTTTAAGTAGGGCTTCATACAGAACTACCCAAATCTTTTAGTTCAAGTGTTTTAGTATTACCCTTTCTTCAGCCTCTGTTTCTGGGGGAAAAAAAAGAGCCCCTTCAAATACATCTTAGGTTTAAAACTTCAGGGAAACAGGAGGTGAGAAGAACTCATTGAAAGAACTGAAAGTGGAGTGCCTAAGAAATTTCATTAATTCTTGAAAGGATTAAAGTTTAGTCCCAATTCAAAATATAATTACTGGATTTGCTTTCAAAGTTTCCAGATGCATTGTATTTATTGTATTAAAAAAAAGTATAACATGACCTTGTTAGCCATGCCACACGCCTTCCCCAACCCCAACACAGAGACTGAAAAAGTCACTGAATGCCTGCTTTAAGTGCAACATTCAACACAACATTAGTTATGCTCCCAACCAGGCTACAAACCTTCAAAACTTCTGTTTCGGTCCCAAATATACAGGGAGGCAAACTCTTTTTAACTTTGAAGTCCCATTAAGCATTTCCACTCAAGAGTGAGAATTACCCATGATCTCTAACTGGACTGAGTAGGATGAGATCTACATCAAATCTGTAATATGGCATATTGATTTGGGGTTTTTTGGGGTTTTTTTTTTTTTTTTTTTTTTTTTTACCTTCTTTCTTTCTTTCTCCAAAGCTCTCCACTGTTCGTAACATTCTTCTAGTCTAACATGAAGTTCACTGGCAGGCCCACTACGGGCTTTGACTTGCCTTTGAAATCCAAATGCTGGTACAAAACCAGAAAAAGAACTGTCACCATACATCTTATCATTAAAGTAAGGGTAGAAGCGTTTTAAATCATCACAGGAGAACAATTCATGAGACTCCATCAGAGGGACAACAGAACGGCCAAATAGGTGAGCTGATCTTAAGGGGAATGCACTTGAACCAAGCTGCTGCTTACGTCTAAGGTCACCCATCATGCAATTGTTGGAAAAGCTTGGAGCCTGTAGGCAAGTCACAGGATTGATGGCGTTACTGTCTCCGCTCCCCTGCCTGAGATTAAGGTGACCCTGAGACTCCATTAAATCTTGGTACATGTTCTGTAACAACCCATCTGCATGTTTTCGTCCTTCCAGATCATAATGGTTACTGCGTGGCTTCAACTGGAAACGGTGTTTGTTCGTATTTTCAACGATCCCAAACTGCTGAGCTGAATAACTGTCACAGAATCCGTTTGGCTGCTTTAATTTCTTTTCATTTAAATACTCAATGAGATTCTCTTCTCCACTCCTAACTACTGCTTCCATGCAAGCAGCATTCCGAGCTCGTTCTGCAGTATTATAACCAAAATCAAGACTTGAAAAAAGTGAAGGATTCTCTTGACAGTACTTGTGAAATAAATTACTATTTAAAGGGAAATTTGAAGATGGCAACTGAAAAAAATCATTAGAATGACTGGAACTTTTTGGAAAAGCAGGTAAATGACTGGTCAGTTTCAACAAAGGACTTGGATTCTGAAATGGGACAGAAGCAACATTTTTAGCTTGAAAGTTCATCCAAGCTGGCCTTACATTAGCACCTGCCGAAGGGTTTGCTGAGTTTGGTAATAATGGAAGTGATTTACAGTATTCAGAATTCTGAAGATCAGACTTTGAAAACTGCTGCTTTTCTACACCATTTGCACAGTCACTATTCCCTGGATAAGCTGCAAAAGACTTCAGTCCATATTCAAATTTTTGCCCAAAATCAGTGTAGAATGAAGATTCATTTGCAAACTGTTTTTCTGATCGAAGTCCTACAGCCTTGGGAAATGCAAAGTTTTGCTGATCTGAAATTCTATCTTCTATTTTTTTCTGCGTTCCTGATTTAACTTGAAATAATTTGGTATACGGTTCTGTGTCTGGAGATGGTGCCTCAGTGGTTCCATTTACTAACTTATTTTCTTGGAGGCTACAACTGGTGCTCTTGTTAGGCTTTGCTTTACTAGCATGAGAATATTCACTGTATCTACTAAAATCTGCATTTTCATTGTATTTGTGAAACTGTGGAAGAAATGTTTCTGCCTGCTTTTGGTGCAACTGTGCATCTGCTCCTCTGGGACACACCTTCTCCCCTCCGTAAGAATAAGCATCGGCTCCTGAGTCTTTGATTACTTCTGAATACCCAACTTGAGGCGTAAAGGTGTTTTTTATGTATGGATAGTTCTGATATACTGGTGTTGTCTTAATATTCTCAGTAGTTGGCATGTTGCAACAGTTGGCATGATCATTCCTAGAAGGGTATAAACACTGCTCTTCAAGGTCTATGCCAGTAAACCCACGATAACAATCATCTACTTTTTGCTGCAGTGCAAGATTACCACTTTGCAAGTACTGTTTTTCAGCAGAAGATACAGATTCACTACTATAAAAACCCTGTTGTGAGACACCTCCAACAATTGGTCTTTTAGTATCTGGTAACAGGTCATGGTGGTCTACGATTTTGGTTGCATTCATGGGCCATACTGACTTCAAGCTGGAAGGGCAGGTCCTTGAAAAAACAAGAAATACACAGTTAGATTCTTATCTGTGGTGCTCCTCTTCCATGCCCAAATGCAGGAAAAGGTTTAAAACCCAATTCTTCCCTCAACCATTTCTTTTGATTGATTCAACGATGCCTTACTCCAACTTCTATCCACTACTGTCATCTTTGCAGTTTCCCTTAACTAGATAAGAAAACTGATTCTGGCTTGTCTAAATCCACCCATATACCTTAGGAACTGCCTTCAAGCTGTAAGTGATATGTACATACCAAATTATGGTCAGTCAATCCTGTCAAGATATTTACTATCCCTCAGCACCAAAATACTCCTGGTTAAGCAACAAGTTAAGATAACCGTACTTCCGAAACTACCCACAACCTTTCAAAGCCATGTCTTAGCACTCCAGACAAAATGCTACTCTATCATCTTGCTCCCTGCTTCAAAATCACCTGTGTTTTACACTGGCTTACACTGCTTCCTGCAGGTAAATCAAGAGTAAGCATCTCAGCACATTTCCTTTTCTTCCATTAATTACCATGGATTAACACAGGACAATCAATCACAGACTGTTAAGGAAAACTGTAAACAGAGTAAGTAAAAAATGGAATTGTGCCTGGAAGTCACTACAGTCACAGCCAAATTTGGCAGTACTGAAAACAGAAATCCAACCTTAATGGTCTGAAGCAAAGGAATTAGTAAGATCTCTCGATCAAGACTGATTCTCTCTAAAGTTTTCTCTCACTTCAGCCACGTAACTCAGCACACATACAGAAATCACTGGCATTTTGGGAGAAGACAGAATGGAAGAGTGGTACCTGGCTTGGGAACCTTGAGAACTGAGTTCCCTTTCTTACCCCTTAGACCTAGAATGCTCAGATTCAGGCAAAAGACAGTGAGCTCTCGGGGATGCTGGATCTGAATCCTTCTGTGTCAAGCTATTATGACTATCTAATAGTTTTTTCTGGTGCTAGAATATAGGCATAACAAATCTGACATTTAGATATGCAAATATTGCTCAGGTAGCACTAGCATTAAGAAACATTAATTTTGCATGGAATTCTTCTCTCCTGCCAGTTCAGGTAAGTGTAAAAGAATATGATTTTGTTTTGTGTATTCCTTCTGTGAACTGAAATTAATTAAGAAACCTAAAGTCTGGATTCAATCTTGATCTACAAAAAAAAAAAAATAGGCCAAGGCACATATTCAAGGAGATTTATCTGAATACAGCATTTCACAATGCTTGTTAAGGACTTATTTAAAAAAAGCCAATTAAAGAGTTCTGTAAATACCAGAAAGCCAAAAGCTACCATGTAATCTGAGTACCTAGAGAAAAGCTTTAAAATATCATGAGCGAAATAAGGGGGAGGGAAGGGAAACTGTGAAGAGCATGAGGACCTGCCAGGAGCAGATGCAAAAATGACTAACAAAACACAGATACTGAGATCACTGAGGATAGTTTTTGTCAGAGGAAGAGAATGCCAGCAGTGCTTGCATGGCAACACACTCACCCCTCAGCACAACACGGCTGCAATTTATCTTGTTCTTCCAAGATGTTAGACACAAGTCCATATAAATCTGTTTCACTGCCATAATCATTCCTTTCAGGCTGCATCCTGAAGATGAATTGCATATTAATTAAAACAATTACTTCATTCAAAATATTTCATAAGTTAAACGAAAAAATATAATCGATCTGCTCCATCAACACACACATTCTCTCTGTCAGAAATGACTACCTGGACTTCATATTAATCTGGGAAGCAGCAGGCTGCTTAGTATCATCTCCATAGGTAGACCATGGTGCATATAAAAGGGACGAGTCCACAGGTGCAGAGTAGTCTGATGTTGAAAGGGAAGAACTGTAGGTCTGAGGTAGCTCTACGTTTTCTTCATTCTGTGTTTTATGTACAATAAAAGCACTGATTTTAATATTAAACATATCACATGGTCATTTCATCATTCTATGCAGCTGTACCCGAGTTCACTCTTGGAGTAACCAGAGCATGAGAAGCAAGAAAGCCACATACTTTTGGACATAATGCTGCTGGTGACTGCCCAGGTACATACGCATAGGAGTAAAAATTTCAGGCCATGCCAGCCTAGAATGTATGCATCAGTTTCTAACAGATGATCACTGACAGGAGTCAGGAGACATCCCCTTCCCCCCCAGTCAGTACAGGTTATTTAAGCTACTGAAGAAAACTTACAGCCAATCCTTTTCTAGAGGAAAGGTCTCCCACCCAGTTTAAGTGAAAAGGAACATTTCCTTGTGTGGTTTAAACACAGTATGCTTTCTTAGCTCTTAGTAAGTGAAAAAATTAATGGTGCTTTCATAGGGTTAAATGTTAAAGATACACGATATACTCCTTTGTAAAGCAAAGTAATCTAGCAGCTACAGAAAGTAACACAAAACCAGATTTTATTCCCAGTAAGGCTTTCTGCCTAACTACAGACAGGTGTCTCTACTTCACGTTTCAGTTCCCCATGTCTGTAAAATACTTCTCCAAGTGAAAAAAGATGCCCAGTTGCTGGACTGAAGGACATGGAGGAGCAAAGCCACATGTATCTCAGATAGAATAAGTAATAGGTCTGTTCTTGAAGGTATTGGCAATGAGTATTCATTCATTTATTTGAGTCTTTTACCTCAGTGAAAGTTTATGGCTACAAAAGGCAAAATGAAAGGAGAGATCTGATGTACTTAACAGTCATGGCATTTTCTCCTGGTCAGACTAAGAATCCCCTACTCAACAGGCTGGTTTATACAAACGTTTGGACTCTATATCTGTGGTATGCCACAGAAATATCTGTTGCAGTACCTAAGCTTCTGCTTCTTACTGACTTCTCAGTTGTCCTAAAAATAGTCATTTGCTCCTCACTTTGTCTACAATTGTTTATGGTAACAGAAGAATAAAGAACACAGTGAAATACTGTTTTACTAAACACCACATATTCCTTCACCTGTGACTGTATTAAAAAAAAAAAACCACTGTCCTTTCGGATGAACATTACCACCATGGCCACTTATTATCAATGTATCAAACACGGTGATATATATGCTCACTGGTATCTGGTATAAGCAAATGTATTAGAAATATTTTTTGACCATTTTGTTTACAAGCAACCCAAACTCTTACAGAGATATAAAAAAAATTGTTTATAATCAACTGAACCTGTGATTTGTAGCAACCATATAGCGAGCCAGCGCCTGTCATTATGTTACTGAATACATCAGTCAGCCTCCCACCAGCTTCTGTGCTACTCCAGCAGCGACTGCCACCTCTGAACACAACTTTAGGCTATACAAGGTAAGGAAAAACAAAAGTGGTAGGACATAATTATACATAGACCTGAGAGTTGTGGATTTTATACCAACATTAACTTCTTTAACACTTTAATTTACCTGTGAATTCTGTTCCACCTGAGTTTTCAAGGAATTAGTTCTACATATTGTTACTAGAACTTTTTCATACTTGCGCTCAGATAAAAGCTCAACTCAACAAACCACAAGAAATTCACAAGGTGTTTGGAGACAGAGGTGGCACAGATTAAGAGGAAACCTGCATTCCCTCTGTTTACACTAGCTGGGCTTCCGAAGGGCTGAACCACCACAGAACATCAACTACAGAGGTGGGAGAATTATCATCCCTTTTACCAACAGCAGCAGAAGAGTCATTTAGCTTTCTGTGCATGGCTAGACACCTCTTATCCTTACATCACTGTTCCTATTACATTGTTTACATTACATGAATGCATGTACATCCATTTTCAGATTTCAGGACCTAGCATTTTGCTATAATACACGTACTGGGAGCTACAGTGGAAGCCTGTCCCATTCTATAACTACGGGAGAAACAACTTCTACCTAAGAAACACCACTCTCCCCATCATCAACCTGGAAGTGCTCAGAAACAGGTGGCCAGTGGGAGCAAGGAATGAAAACGAAACAAAAAATTAGGCATCTTTTCTTACCTTCTTCAGAAGGTGAGGTACACAAGGAATATTTAAAGTTAAAACAAAACTGACTAGCTAAAACCCCCTTTAGTTCACAAATAAAAGTGAAGTTATTTGCATAATCTTTAAAATATTACTGTAGCAGCTCACTTGAAATGCTTACTAAGTTCAAGTTTCACAGGGCCAGCATTCTGAAAGTATTCTGAATAAGCACTCCTCTCTATAAAAAATTGTTTCTTCTATAGCTACCTGAAAATGAAAACAGGCTCTACATCTAACATACGTGGTCTGCAGCATGATCTTCCCTCTAGTTTATGCTGCAGTTACGCTGATATATTAACAGTTTTTCTCAGACACATTTTACAAATATGTGAATACACAAAGCCAGAATTAGTGTGGAGCACAGCTCCCTTTCTTATACTAATTGTGCCACATTTTCTCCTTATTATCTCCTTGTTCAGTAAGGACACCTAGCACTTACGTGACTTGTGACGTCAAAGAATTAAGTACAGTGAACTGCTACAGATTTGAGACACCTCCCACACCCGCCAAACCATACACACTAAATTTTTTCCCAAATGGAACTTTCTCGAGACACTTGTTTCCCCACCACTTTTGGCCTGTTTCCCAGCACCTGTTAATACAAGACAGGCCCAGGTCTAGACGGCCCCGAGTGGCTCCACACAGGAGGGCGCCGCGGCCCTGATAAAACCCCGGCCGCGGCATCAGGCACCCTGGGGCAGTAAGGGCGCGAAGCCTCGCCCAGCCTCAACCCTGCCCGGTTACCGGCGCCCAGGCGAAGGCCCAGCCCCGGGACAGCTCCAACCGTCCACTGGGTTTCTGACAGGAAGAGCTGCACTGCACAGCCCAGCCCAGCCTCTCCCCAGCCCACGGCGCAGTCCCGTCCCTCACCTCCATGGGCGACCCACGGGACGGCGGCTGCAACAGCACCTACCGGCAGCCCGCGCGACCGCCCCTCCCGCGCGCTGCCATGGTGGGCCGCCTGAGGCGAGAGGCGGCCGTTAGCCTCGCGCCTGGCCAACCACCGCCCCGCACCCTCGAGGGGATTGGCCAGCCCCTGAGCCGCCTGACCAATGAGAAGCCACTCGGCTCCCTCGCACCTCCGCGCACTGCGTGACCCTCTCTCTTCTCCACGCTGTTATTAGACATCGAGAGCTCACAGCTAGTCTCATGGCAACGGAACTTTATTTCTATTTGCCCTTAAGCGCCAAGACCTAGCCAATGAAGAATCACCTCGCTCATCCCTCTCGCCAATGAGGGGCTGCGNAACCGCCATCTGCCCTGAGAGCTGGCCCGCTGCCGTGTTGGGGCAGGGGGCCATGTCAGGCCCCGGGCCCAGCCGCCCCTGGGCCCTGCCAACCCCGGGCCCTGTCAGTGGGGCTGCGTTCAGCTGCTGCCATCCTGGCTCTGTGCTAGGACAGTCCTGCCCAGGGCCAAACTGCCCCTCAAGACTCCAAAGTCCTGTGCGTTGCCCATGGGAGCAAGAGGAAACTTCCGTTACCCCTCACTGGTGACAGAGCAGTCCCATCGGGGCCTGCTGGGCTGAGAGCCTGCTGGGGAGTTGTAATCAACTCTATCCCAGCCAAAACCAGCGCAGCAGTCAATGGCGGAGGGTGCACCAGAGCCCTGGGGTGCCAAGTTGGAAGGAGAAACCACAGGAGACCTGATGGAAGAGGGAGCCCAGTTCCAGCAGCAGGGTCACTATGCTGTCAGCCCTTGTTTCTTTACACTTCCCATCGTTGCTGCTGGTTTAGATACTCTGCCAAGTGTATGAGTATTGCTGTTTTGACTAAAAAGGACTAAGGAAAGCCTAAAAGCCCTGAAACCAAACCATAATCTTGTTTTCACTTCTCAAGCTGTTTTGCTTTTCAGTTCTCAAGCTTCTCAAGCTTCTTGGTTTACGCTTCTCAACCTATTTTTATGGAATCTAGGGACATCATTTTTGCTGCCATCTCTATTTGGGCAGATAAAGGCAGTACATGGATAACTTCATGATGATAGAGGCATACATTTTTTCATGAATTGTGGGCATTTGTGTTGTGATGCATCTCTCATTTCCCGGTGCAAGCTGCCCTCCAGACTTCTTACTCCCTTCAGTGCGCTACCAGCCAGCAGGTTCACAGAAGAGGTTAGTAGGGCGAGCCTGGGGGGCCAGATCCTTGCCAGTGCACCTTCCTAAACCTGCCCAGGGAGCGGGGCCACCCTGCCGCCTGGGGATTCAGGACGCAGATGTTGTGTCTGCTGGAAGCCAGAGGTCTCACTCCAGGAGATCATGGGCATGTGGAAGGCTCAGCCCTGAAGGTCTCAGCTCCATAGCATGTGCCGTCCACACCCCCCCACCCCCCCCCCACTTCATCCCTTGCTCCCTGACCTGGGGAGGGGCTGGCTGTGGGGCAGAGCTTTGGGACATGCCTCGATGAAGGCACTGGCCTGGTTCAGAGCCTTGCCCAAAGCTCCTCCAGGTGCAGGCCTGTCAGCCAGGCAGACAATTTGTGGCTTGAGGTCAGGATGAAGCGGGGGTGGGCTGGGGTCCCCTTTGGTCCCAGGCCTGAAGATGAATGGATTGGTGCAACCTTTGTGTTTGATTTGGGGAGCTTTGCTTTGGTTTTTTTTTCCCCTTTGAAATGGTGAAAGGTGGGGGAGCGCAGCCACCCCACCCTCGCCATCCCCTCACCTATTTCCCTACAGATTCAGGGGTTGTATTTCCTGTGTTTGTTTCTGCAAGAGACTCCTTCAAGGCCACAGGGCGGAGAGATTTGGGAAGCTCAGAGTGGTGAGAATCCCCGCAGAATTGTATCATTCAGCCAGAGTTCACTGCTGGAGGTGCAGCAGCAGCAGCCTCCTCCAGGGATGACCCTCCATGCCAGACACCTTTACCAACTGCAGAGGAAAATGCTGTTTCGGCGGACGTGGGTGTTTCCCTGTTGGTCCCACAGCCTGTTTCACATGTAACAGGCCAGAAAGCAAATCCCCTCCAGCAAGAACCGCCTGGCAGTTACATGCCCAAAGCCAAGGGGTTATTTGCAATATTTAACAACCACTGTTCAGAGATGTTTCCCCGGTGCAGTGATTTCTATTGAGGAAGGGATATAGACAGAGAAACTCTGCTCAGCTGCTGTGCAAGCAGGAGGAACACTGTCTCACTGGGGGAAACCGAATTCTTGGCGCTGTTTAGATCTGCCCACAACAGATTTAGGTATCAACCCGATTTCTTTATCCACCGAGTCCTGTTCTCATACTCTGCACTGACGTACATCTGTGGCCTGAGTATTGACCACTTTGGCCCACTGTGTTAAAGTAGCCCCCTGAGTTTTCCATGAACTTGGCATTCCCCTCTTGGTTACAGCTGACATCGCTACCTGTTCAAAGTAGCAAACTGGCAGTTAAAATCAATGTTAATATTTTATTATGTTGTCAAAGCCCCACGCAGGAAGCTGATGAAAAGATTGCTAATGCATTAAAGCTTGCTCCCTGAGTTGATTTCCAGGCTGTTGAGGTCAGCTTTGGAGACAGTACTGAACCTTGCTTTGGAGTCCAAGTGTTTGCTGCCTTCCTCCCTCAAAACAAAGTCAAGACTGAAGACGATAATTGGAATTTCATTCTCTCGCAGAACGTTACACAGGGCGACACAGCTCTGCGAACAACCTATTTTCATCTCTCAGCATAAGACAGTTTATTCAATATGATCTGTTGCTCTTAAGAGTGAAGCACTATTTCAACCAGATCACAGGAGTGGGCCCCCATGTGGATCCATATCCAGAAGTCTGGCTGCAAACATTAAGTGCTCAAACAGGACCAGGCTACACCAGCTCCACACAGAACCAAGAGCTGCAAAGAGCAGTAGCCACCCATGTCGTAAGTGAAGGCCTAGGAAGGGGCTTTAGAAGCCTCAAGCCCTCCTTACCCAAGAATGAAGTTAACTCCAGGCTTTGACATGTGCTGAGAGATGACTAGGAGCTCTAAGCTCCCATTATATGGCTTTCAGGCTCACACACACCTGTAATTTCTAGCACAAAGCATAAAAACATGCCATTAGTATAAGCCAGATGCTGTTGAATGGAGAGCCACTTCAGAAAAAAAGGTAAGCTATTGGATGCACTATCAGAGGAGGCCACGGCACCCCATTTAAAGTAGCTGCTGTATTGGTGCACTGCCCATTTGGAGCAGTTCAGCAGATTTTAAGTCCCTTTTTTTCCACACAGCACTGTAACCTGCTCACCGAATGCTGTTTAGGACTCCATGCTCAGGGGCCCAGAAGCGTGAGGGGCCTCCAAGCCCTGACAGACTCCTGCCAATGCCAGTCCTGCTGCGGGCAGGGGTCTGCCTGGAGGCCTGTCCCCACTCAAGCGTCGCAGCACAGGGCTTAGCCCAGGCGGGCAGCCTGCCAGCACGCGGCCCCGCCAGACACCTCAGGCCGCCGCCCCTTCCCTCAGGGCAAAGCCTGACCCATCCTGCTCACAGCCGGCGGCACATCCAGTATCCCAGCTCCGCTTAAGGCCGGCTCTCCGGCCCCCGGGCCTGAGTGCCGCCGTCAAGCCCATTACCGAAGGCCGGGAGACCCCAAGGCACAAGACTCTCTCGCCTGCCCGCCTTGAGGAGACACGCGGCTCCTCCCACACCGCCCCGCCCACTGCCCAATCGGCCAATCCCAACAGCGCTTCCAGCTGACGTTCCGCAGAAGTCCCGCCTCCTCTGCCGCTAGGCCAATGGGCGGGCGGTACCGGGAGACAGCCGTCAGTGCCTGGGCGCTGCGGGAGGAACGACTAATCCGGGGCCACCGGCCGTGCAGTGGGCGTCACCGCCCCGCGGCCCTCAGTGACCCGCCCAGCCCGGCCGCGGCGCCTGCGTTGCACCGCCCCCTGGCAGCTGCGGGGCGGGACCATCGCTGAGGCGCGGCTGGCAGGCGGCACGGCACTGCAGGCTGAGCGCAGCGGCAAGATGGCGGGGAGGGTAAGGGGTGGTGGGCAAACAGGGACGGACCCTTCCCGCTCCCCTCCCCGGTACCCTCCTCTGCTTCTGCTCCTC
>VYZV01002404.1:34338-63768 GCA_013401275.1 Pandion haliaetus | reverse complement strand
CTTAGAGCACAGAGGTCGTTCAGGAGAAGACCCTGTGGTTTAGGAGGTGCCCTAGCTATGAATTTGGAGGAGGTTCTGTCATAAAATCAGATCTGCTTGAGTCCACAGAAAACCAGTCCTTAGAAAATAGCGGTACTTATATTTTGCTAAATTACGCACTGGGCAGGACATGGTTTTCAGTGGAGTAAAATTATTGATTCCTTTCTTTACATGAAAATGTACAACCCCTCCTTCCACTCCCCCCAAAAAACCCTAAAATATAGGTCCTTATGTCATGTTTTGATCTTTTTGTGATCCAGCAGTTGGTGGATACTGTCCAAGTACACTCGCAAGTGTGGGAGAGGACAAGCTTTAGGAAGACCTGGTGCAGTGAGTGCTAGTGGACCCCTAAGCAGTGTGACAGGTAGCAATGATCTTAGTAACTGCAATATTTTTTTGGAGGACGAGGTTCAGTGTGGTCTCTACATGATGCAGTCATTCGCATCAGAATGTCAGAATGCTGTCTCAAATCAGGGAAGTTCTTTGGCAGAGCCCAGAGTTTTGTGACTAAATTTCCATATTGGCCATCTTCAGAAGCTTTTTTTTGACCTCCAGGAATCGGAGACTTGTTTTGGAGAACAACTGTGAACAGAAACATTCAAGCAAGGAGCACAGTTGGCTCCAGTTAATAAAAAAGCTTTCAACACAGTATCCTATTACTCTGTCTTTGAGCCAACTGATAATACTACTGCTTGTTAAATCAAGGCTGAATATATAGTTCTTCAGGCACTCTCTTGCCCTGGTGCTGCGCTGGTATGCTCTTTCATGTGTATGTATGTATGTCAGATACTCAGTTCAGGAAGGTCAAATACTTTCAACGTAAGAAGATTTAGCATGTTTCTCTAGTCTCCTGGGATGCAATAAAACAATGACCTTCTATCAAAATATCTGGAATAATTTATGCCCTAGAGTTGTGTCAAGTTACGTGCTTTTTCTGTAGAAAATACAGAAATACTTGCAAGGTATGGCATCTTAAACACAAACTGATTATAATTGGGTAGTGTTTGGTGCATTAGTCAGTGTCCTGGAGAAGCTGAGTGCCAGATGCAGCCCATCAGTGGTAGGATGAGTTGCAAATATGCAGGGATAGCAGCATTGCAGGCTTTCACAAGGCAAATTCCAAGTCTAAGGGGATATTTTCAACCTTGTACCTGCTGCCATTGGGTAACTTTTCTAAATAAATGTGAAGAAATCTGTATCCATTAGGTGTCCTTACAGCTAGTGTGTCAAAATCCTGTGACTTGCATCCTAGGCTAACATCTTAGACATGATTGTGTGATGTTTAATTCCTTTAAGCACTTTTAAAAGAGATTTAGATGAAACACAATAAGCAGCAATTCCCTGTAATTAAATTGTTGATCATCTTGGCTCGCAGAAGAAATGTGAGGCAACATCCGCTCCAAAAATGGATGTGTTAATTACAAATGCAAATCATTTTAGGTCATTGGAAGGTGGAGTTGGTGTTCATGCTAAACTATCAGGAAACAGCTTCCCGCTTATGGCACAGTAGCACAGGTACAGATGTATTTTCTGAAATCACTTTACTGACCATATTGTAAAGAACTGGTGTGGAGAATGACATCTTTGGACCGAGCAACCTTTTTAATTAGAGTATAGATGCTATATGGTACTAGTAGCTTGTAGAAGTTCTCCTTTAGTGCACTTGTTTCTTCTGCTCTTTTAGATCAGGGAAACCCTTCAGTCTTGGAACTGTAAATTTTATTTCTGATAACATGGCAAAATAACGGAAATAGTACAGCCATATTTCCAAAGCTATGTACATCTTCTTAACTGCACTGGGTAAGATAGTGTTGGAGTTACAAAGCTCTTGTTGCAGAACTGAATTCATTTGGCTGTAAATGTTGCAAACAAAGGATAAGCAGCAGTTACCACCCTAAAAACCAATATCCTCTAATTGCTAAGATAGGCACTTCCATCCTATTAAAGTGGCTTTCATGTGCTAAGATGGAAGTAATTTCTAGATTACTGCCCAGGCCCATGAGGGGAGCACACGTCTGCAATTTGATAAAGAAAATGGAAAATGTGTTAAGTGTATATTGTATATAACTAACTGCCAGTGAAGACTAGTTGGTGTCTGTATTGCTAACCCCCACTAACGACTGGGCTGACCTCCTTTGCCTATGTAGATAGCTGTTATTGGATGAGAAAGAGAAAGTTACCAGTGGTGCAGGCACGAAACAATGCAGGGAAAAATGTTCCTTGTTTCATTTCCAGCCCTGGATGATTCAGGAGGTGGTGATGTGAACTCTTCCCTCTCTCATATTTTAAGCTGTTTTGACTTCTGTGTCAGCCAGCAGTTGGTGTGTATGTGGCATAGCCCTGTTCGCCTTGGTGCCTTCTTGTGCTGGCTCGGGCTGCCAGGGAGGTGATTCATACTGGCGGGAGTGTCACGTCTGGGGGGCATGGGAAGGAGGGTTGCATCTCATCCATCGTTCTTGTCTGGACTCTGTATTGAGGCTGTCTTGGTGTTGGTTTGCTCAGAGTTCCTTGGCTTTGACAAAAATTTGGAAATTAATTCTGAGATTTTTAGCTTTCCTAATGTGTTCCTTTTAATAGGAGAAGAAAATTGGTATTTATGAGCTTGTTATCAAAAGAGAATGCAGCTCCTTCCTGATGAGTATAAAAGCTTCCAGCAAAGTGAACTAGAGGTCAAATGGAGCAGATGGAAAACCTGGTCCTGAGCAGCCGGTCAGGGCTGCTTGTCCTGGGGGACAGTGTGCTTAACCTGCTGGGCACAGCAGGGCACTCTCTGAGTGACTAGATCTGGAAAGGAAACCTGTCTTGCCAAGCCAAATTATTTGTAGGTATTTGATCTCGTAGCTGCAGAACTCTGGAAGCTTTATTCAAGTATTTTTTTTTTTTGAGATGTCCAGAAAAGCCTTCTGCAAACTAGTAACTTCCCTTTTTATTTATTTATTATTTTAGAAACACAGCAGTTAGTACATCTCCTGTTGCTGAGTCTGGTCCCTGTTGTAGGCCCTGTCATTCCTTTCATAAATATTACTGAATGCCTTCTTTAAAGGAGTTTTGCTTTTGTCTTTACTGTTTCCCATTATCGGCTATTACAGTTCTGGCTTCCTCTACTGGTTAGGAATCCTTTCTTAACTACTACTCATTAGCTGTGATAGCGTAGCTATCATTTTATACCAATTTCTTCTGTCTTAGTGTAGAGTTGTTTTTTCCCTCCATTAATTTGGCTCCATGGTGTATGTGTGTACGTAGAGAGAAAGTAGCCATAATTCTTTGTGGCTAATTTGTCTCCTTTTCCCAGGCTATTGCTGACCCAGCTCTGCTGCAGCTCATCTTTCTGTGTGCTAGTGCTGGTGTTTGTCATCTGTGTGCAGCAGGCTCCTGATGCTTGCAGTTTTAATGTTGATCTCGGATTCTGTTGTCACTTGGTCCACTGGATCTTTAGATACAGGATGTATCAGGCAATGCTTCATGCATGTCTGCTTTCCATCAGTAACAGTCCTGGATAATGTAGGGTCTACAGATCATCATCTCTGTTCCCTGTTTATCTTCACAGCTCCTTTAATATCCTAATTCTTCCTTTCAGTATTCAAACTTAATTTTATTTGCAGACTTTCAGTGGTGAATGAGTATTTCAACGCCTTTGAGTCAGCCATGCTACCACACAGCCACCAGACAGGCACACATCTGCTTGGTCCCTAGTAAATATGGACTAAACTTCCTTTCTGAGAGTAACTCCTGCAGAGGTTCTTCGTTGCCCTCTTTGGGTGATGAAGCTCTGGATTTAGAGGTACTTTGATGCCTAACAGCTGTTATAGTAGAGTTTAGATGCTTTTTGGAGTGGGGATCCCCATTTCTATGCAGCTGGCAGTGAGCTTTACAGAGGAAACTTAAACGTCTAGTACCCAGAGTTGTCATGTTTCTTAACACTTGCCTGCCAACACCTGCATGACAGAAATTATATATAGGTACATATACGCATGTATATCTATGTCTGTATGTTTTACGCAAAATAAATTTCTTAACATATAACACTTTAACAATATTTGTCTTACACAAACCACGTAGAAACAGTGCACAGAACAAAACCAGCCTCGGCTTTAGAAGCTGTTTCATAATCTCTTGTGTAGGATTAGGAAATTAAATGAGTTAAGCTGTTTCCAATTAGGAACATCTCTGCCATGGCATTTAATGTTTTCACTCTTCAGTAACAACTGACAGGTAGTAGTGCACTTCTATTATGTACCACCGACTTATCTCCTGTGGGGTCTGAGTAATGGGAAGCATGTTTTTCTTTAGCTTCCTCTATCATCAGCCTTAACAATTCACAAATATTAACCACATCTTTGTAATATGTGCTTGCCCATGCAACAATGTAATATAGTGTACTATGTGTAATATTCCAGAGATTTTATTATTCTTTCTTTTCCCTAGTCATGTTTTAAACCAGCAGTGCTTTGCTTTTGCTTCAGGTGCTTGTTTTGAAATTCAGAAGGAGAAAAGGTGTGTTTTATATATGTATGAAAATATCTGAATAACTTAGCATTGCTTTCTGGGCTGAGCTCTCCTAAAATGCAAGAACAACTCAGTTTCATATTTCTGTGGAGGAAAACTGGAATCCATGCAACTTTGGAAAAAAAAAAAAAAGTCTTTGAAAGATCAGATGTTATGGTAGTTGTTTCTGTTATGAAGTTGTTTGTTCTTTGACACAACTTTTACTTTGTAGAAGTAAAATATGTCAGCATCATTGAGCCTCCTGGCACTGGATTTTCATGGTTAGCATCACGTCAGTAGCAGAGGAGTAGAGGCAACATTATTGCTTTGTCATAAATCCAAAGGTGAGGTCCTTCACATTTGTCTTTCAGCATGAGATTTATCAATGCATTATGTGGTCTCATTTTTCTCTTGGTAAACAGAAGGAATATTGCAGTAGACCTCTGCGTAGACGTGGATTTAATAGCGGATGCTGCATGACTGATGATGGATGCCTCTAGCTGAGGATTCTTTAGAATGAAGGCACTGTCTCGGTTGTGGAGTCACCTCCCTAGAACTTCACTGGTCTTGGAGTCTCCTCCTTGCATAAACCAGAACAATAACTGGAGGCAGGGAAGACTCCTTATGCTACTTTAAGCCTAAGATATCTATATTGAGGACCCAGGTGTAAATGCAACCTGTGAAGATGTATACGGGTCATCTTCAAACTAGCATTGACAGCAGTGTAACTGCAGCAGATGGCATTCACTGTTAGCTGCAAGATCTGCTCTAGTGGTTTGCTAGAGCTGAGCTTTATGTTGCCTTGCCTAGTTGCTAGCAGTAACCTACTACTTAGCTTAAAATTAGATTCTGTAAATACACTTGAAGATTTCCTAGAAATACTCCTAAGGTTTTTGCTTCCTCTGTTCCCTGATGTGTGGTGTGCAAGTGCAGGCAGTAAGGGTGTTGGATGGCAGAGAGGGGAGAGGGTGCAGGGTTCTGGGAGTCCTTCTGCTGGTGTCCTGGGAAGCTGGAACCTGAAATGCAAGAGCTTAAAGTGTTCCTTGACAGTACTACCATTGGCATGTCACAGCCCTCCAGGCTCCAGTGACTCATGTTATAGCTCTGGACTGCTGCATTTATGCTGGAAGAACTTAGGAGTAGCCAATGCCTGCATCCTTGCTGCGGCAGCTGAAATGCTTGACAGACAGATAAGAATCCCTGTGAGCAGTAGTTCTGGAGATATGAGCAGTGGCGTGAGGAGAGGGGAGGTAAGAGGAAGACCCTGCAATTCACTAGAACAGTGTGTACCTTCTTCCTCACTGGGTGCTTTCCGGTTTAATCATTCTCTCTTACATGACCAGATGTCCTCAAATTGGCCCTTGTACGCTCATGAAAACCTGTGTCCATTGATACCCTTTTCTTGCATGAGCTGTATTATGCTAAAAACACTGCTGTGTATTGATAACGTATTGAAGTTCTGCAGAATCTTGGACCTTAAGGAGGGCATATACTGGAGAGCTGGGAGCACAGTGTAGGTTAAAGATGTGGTCTGAAATGTTGGTCATTGCCAAGGGAGAAATGGGCTTCTGCCAAACACCCCATAAAGAGGATGTGCCGGACTATGGGATGGCCAGCATAGCCGGCGCTGCTACTGCTGCAGTAGCAGCTACATTATTTCACGTGTCAGATACCCAAAGATGTTTTGCCATACATCTATCATATTGTGGAGCTTGCAAAAGGAGCACTTGGTGCTGGATTTGAAATAGTTCCTTTATATTTATGCATTTCCTTAAAGCGAAGCTTGCACATTCCCAAATGCAGACAGGAATAACACAGAAGAATGGCAAATTTGCCAGGCACTTGCTGTTAACATGTAGGAAGGAGTTTGTCAGTAAGGATTAAAAATGCTGTTGAGGACTAGTGCTGTAAAAAGGTTTAATCCACAAGCTCTGTATTCAGTTTTCTCCAGAAATATCCTACCTAATGCGTTTTATCAGGGCATGCCCTTCACAACATAGTCCCCTTGCAAATGGAAGGGGAAACAATAAAATGGTGAATGCTTTTTCGTGTGAAGTACCCAAAGATGGTGAGCCTTAACAGGCAGGTTGTGTATTTCAGAAGTCCACTGATGGTCATATATTGTTTATTACAAGAATATTTAGTTAAGTCTCTTATTATGCTTCAGATTCAGGTAGATAAATCTGTTTCAAAGTGGAAGTGGAATCCTTTTCTGTTGTCATGTCAAGGGCAATTGAGCAGTAGTCAATAAAAATAATGAATTAGTCCTTTTCTAAATAGCAAGTACTCTAGAAGAATTACATTACGACGTAAAAAGTTGATTTGAGCTATAGGGCAGGCTTGCTTCAGTCCACACAGAGGTGAATTTTCTCTGATTCTTGTCTCAAATGGCCCAGAGGGGTAGGGGGAGAAAGGTTGAGCAGGATGTTAACTCTTGGGAAATTATCTGGATGTGTGTGTTAGGATCAGTGCACTTGCTTCTCTTGTTGCTGGGATTTAAGGGTGTCTTAAGAGAAAATCCATTCTGGATTGCTTTTAGCAATAGGTTGACACTGACAAATAGTTTCTGTTGCACTGCCTGCAAATTTGTATCTGACAAAGAAAATAGTTGTTCTTTGATTCTCAAAATAACATCCTGGGAGGTCAAGTTTAGCTTTTCTCCAAATTAAATTTTTTCAGTCTATAGTTAATGATAGAAACATCTTGCCTTTTCCATCCTTTTCTCCACTTCTAGAGGCATTTTGAACCCAATTTTCATCTTTCAACCATTGTTTTGTGGAATCATTCTGCAGAAGCAAATGGGGTTAGGGATGTAGGATGGGGCCAATGTTCCTCTGCTGCACTCCCCCTATATGCTGTATACTGCTTTGTAATGGTATGGGGCAGCCTGGGCTGAGAGTGAAAGTATTTGGTTATTTTAGCTGCTGATTCCTGAGTAATGATGGAGGGGAAAAAAATTGAACAGATATTCTTGAAACAGGATTGCTCCTTTTTAGGAAAAGTAAACAAAAAGGAGGGGGGAGGATACCTCCACAAAACTTGTTGCAGTAATTTTTTTAAGAGTGGTAGGCGGGAACTGACTGTCTTAACTTAATTTTCTTCTGTTTGTTACTGATCTGTGATGTTTCCTATAGAGTAGGAAATACTTGTATCGTGATATTTCTTTTGAGAAGTTTTATAGAGGGATTCTGTGGGGTTGGATAGCAACTGGCTGAGAATTAAACCTTCCTGTGGACTTTCAGTGCTGCCCTGTACTGTGGCGTTTGATGGATGTATATCCAGAATGGATGTGCTCAAATTTCAGTTTTCTAAGTAAAGTCAGGGAAAAAGAAAAGTAACATCTCTATTCCACCCCCTTTTACACACGCAGTGGGGAACCCAGCACAGCATTATGAGATAGGGTTACCCAGGGCTGTAGTGGAGCTGGTCTGTCTCTAGGCTGCTTTGCCTTACCAGCTTTCAAAATATCCCAATGTCTTGTTACTTGGCAAGAAATGCCTTCCAGTGAATGCTTTGCTACCTGCTGGCTTGTGGTGGGGTTCAGGGAAGTTGCATGCACAGCAGGGTTCGCTAGCAAGTTAACAGCATTTGCCTTGCAAGTTTTTTCCTAGGTAATTTTAAAGTATTTTTCATAGGTATGATAGAAAGTAGAAGGTGTACTATGCTCGCAAAATGCAGAGCTTTTGGGTACAAATATCTGTGACACATAGAAGTGTTTGGAGAAACCCTGAAGAGGGAGAGGAGCTTGTCAATGCCAGTGGAATGTGTTCTCAGAGTATGTCAGTACTCGTGAGGACTATTTTGTGTTTTATGGATTTACAGAAGCTTTGAGGCTCACCTTAGTAAAGGAAAAATAGAATTTTATTTGACAGTTTTTTCCTCTGTTTCTTTCTCATAGTCTATGCAAGCAGCAAGATGTCCCACCGATGAACTGTCATTAACTAACTGTGCTGTGGTGAACGAGAAGGACTTCCAATCTGGGCAGTAAGTGTGCACTGTTGCTTTTTCAACTTTTAACCAAAAAGGAATTGTTTTCAAAATTTGCATAGAGGTGGAATGAAATTTCAGATTGGGAAGGTGAATACAGTAGGTTAATTAACAAAACTTTTGCATCTTTAGAGACCAGAACTTTAAATGTGCCTCTCTGTCAGAACTGGAGATACAAAAAAAATGGTAAATTCTTCTGTGAGGCATTTCTTCCTGGGGAACTGGATCTACCTAACTAATTTGTAATCATTATTTCAATGAAGGACTTCAGGCCTTTTTTGATCTTTTTTTTTTGGTTTTGTTTTTGCTGTTGCTCCTGTGATGTAGTTAGAATATTTAAACTATTTAAAGTAGATTTTTATCATTTACATTACTAGGGGCATATTCTCACTTTCATATCATATTGGAGTGCTGAGCAGAGTCAGTAGAAATTATCTCTTGTTCTAGGGGTTATCATGCACAAGAACAAAAGAGGAAGGCAACCAGAGTGTGGGCACAACAACTTGGATTCTTTAATTACAGTTTTGGGGTGACTGATAGAAGCTGACTCTGGGTTTTACTTTTGTGAGAAAGGTAGAAAACATTAATTTTTCAGCTCAGCCCACACAGAATGGCTTTGTATTAAAAGAAGCCATTTCAAATCGTTAGTTTCCTTGCGTTGCTGTAGCTGTATGGTAGCTCTCTTAAAGACTTCAATATGTAGATTGTAGACAGAAGTAGTTAATTTCAGTAGAAAGAGAGAGTATCACATGCAGTGGAAGGCAGAAGAGCTTGGCTTTGAAAAATGGGAAGATTTTTTTAAAAAGATACTGAATGATACACTTAGGGCCTCAGCATAAAATACCTGGCCCAGATGAATTCTGCTAAGGTTGGAGAATGAAGTAGCTCTGAACTGTGGGGAACAAGGGAGTGATGTGTTTTAAGATTTGCCTGTTTTTGTGCTGTCAGTCTGCTGTGCTGTTACCCTGGAGAGCTGTCCTGGCCCTTTAGTGAGTAACTGAACTGTGATTTCACAAGCCCAACTTTAGTATTAACATGCCAAAGCAAAACCACTCCCCCTAAAAAAAACCCCAAACAAGCACAACTTTTAGAGTCAGAAGCAGGCAAAAATACCTGCTTGGACAGGATAGTGTCCTGGTCTCTTAAAATGATGTTTTTCCCCAGGTAGATTTTTTTCAAACTTACAAAAATACCTGAACTGAGCATTGTACCTCATGCATTATAAAAATGTTAGTTTCTTCAAATATGAATGTCCTGGAGGGACCCAGCTTCCAGACCTGTAGCAGCCAGCTGCTTTGTTTTCACTCTGAGACCCTCTTTCCTTGCATTTGTGAAAGCATGCAGGAAGCGGTATCTGGAGACTGGTAAGCAGGCTGGCCTTGATTCTGGCTGTACCGATTCTTTCAAAGAGAGCTGCTTATTTCTAGAAATTGGGGCTCGTAAAGAAAGCAACATATGTTTGGCTGTGAGCAGATGCTATAAATTGCTTTGAAAAGTGTGAGACTAGAGTACAGAGAAACATCACAATATTCAGCTACTACTGAAGCATGTAGTCATTCTGCTGCATTGCAGATGTACTGAGCAAGACCATTCTTATGATCTGCTGCAGTAAGTTGCATACAGTCAGCAGATTTGGTTTGTTATCATCCTAACCATGACTGGCTGCACAGAATATTTTTGGTAACAGTTACACAAAGGGCTTTGCTTTAACACTTCCATTTGGTGCTCATGGTGTAGAGCTGGGAGTTTGACCTTGGATCACTGAGATATTCCCCAGGATGCTACTGTAGATCTTTTCATGCTTTGTTTTCCGCATCCTGTAAGTTGGACAAGTATGAATCACCATTTTGTGACGCATAAGTTCATGGGATGCAATGCATTATTATAGTACCATGTTGGTTTGATAAGTTGCACTGTCTTAAGCTCCTGTGACATACTTCTATCTTGAGGACTCTCAATGTATTTTGGAGAGAGAAACAAATGCTGAAAATAACCAGGCAGTGAAGGGGACAACAGTCTGGGAGGAAGCCAGGGCAGGTTATCTCAATGGCAATTTTCTTTGTGTGTTGAGAATTGACTAATTATTATTACCTTTTATTCCTGCCTTCTAAATGGGAAGACCAAGCCTCTTATCTCATGCCAGTTTAGTTATCTGAAGAGCCCTTGAGGAGCCTTACTGAACAATTTACATGGGTCTGCCTGTATTGTTCAGATGCTTACTGGCACCTTTGCACAGATATGTAAGCCACCCTCTCTCCCTTACAAAAGCTATTCTCTTTCTTCACTAACACAAAAACTAATGGGCACACAGATTAATATTAGCTATTTAGTTTCTGTTGGTTTGCTCAGCCTGGCCAGCAGACTTACCAACAGGCAGTTTCCTGAGCCTGGTCTGGAGCCCTTAAGAATTGGCATCACAGCCATGTTTTTGTTCTGATCAGTTCAGGTGAAGCTTTACACATGAACTAGAGAAGTGGTTTCATCTGTTAGAGCTCTTGGGAGATATCTGGCCCTGGTGACTCTTGTTTCTTTTGTTCATTTATAAGCAGAAGCTGTTAATGAGGTTGAGATTTCCCCCCATGTGTCTCCATGAGCTCTCCAAGCTCCTTCCTGGTGAACCTCAATGTAGGAAAATGCATTTAGGTTTTCCTGCTTTTGCCTTATTTTGAACATTCTTAATACTTGGGTTGCTTACAGCCTGTTGGAAACTGCCTGCTCTTGCTGTCTTTGAGAAGAAACATGGTTGTTCCTGTGCGTTTTGCATATTTTTCTCAAAGAACCTGTCAGGATTTGACCTTTCCTAATTGTCTCACTTGGCTAGAGATTTCTTTCAGAAAGCTGATTTTTTTTCCTGTTTTTTCTTTTCTTTTTTTTCCTCTTGACATCTATTTGCCTGCTGTCAGGCTCAGCTATCTTTGTGGTTTGCTGTAAATGTTTTTGGTGAATGGTATGTTTCAATATAGTAATTTTAGTCTGTATCGTATCTTTGTGGATACCTCCCCACCCCACAGTATTTTTACCAGGTATCCTCATTTTCTTGCATTTAGCTTTTTTGAAGTGAAACCCAACAGTGGTGGAGTTTGTTTCTTCCTGCAGAGATGTTGAATCTATACACGTTAAAGTCACTGTTGTGTTTCAAGCCAAACAGTGCACTGTGCAGTATCCATCTCGGTCTTAAGAAGCTTTAATCGTGGGTCTTCTACTCTCTGATGAGCTGCTTCTAGTAGGGTGTTACTTGTCATCAAGTGTATTTCTTGGTGAGGTATTCCAGTAGCATAGCTGGAACTTGTATTTTGCCTGCAAGCATGTTTGTCTAGCACTCTGCAGTGTATTACCTTGCTTTCCAGTTGGTTGTGTATTGATACTAATATGAATTACTCAGACTGATGCACTCTGTGCTGAAAACCTCCTGATTTCAGTCCTGGCTTCCTGGAAAGCTTCTCTATTTTAGCTACTGCTCAATTTAAAATGAAACAGTCCTTGGAGCAACATTGTCTGGAAAGTTTCATCTCTCCTGACCTGCTGGCAACAGTCTTCCTAACGCAGCCGGAGCTGATGTTGGCCATCTCTGCTGCAAGGGCGTGTTGCTGGCTCATGTTCAACTCGTTGTCCACCAGGATCCCAGGTCTTCTTCTGCAAAGCCACTTTGCAGCCAGTTGGCCCCCAGCCTGTACTGGTGCATGGGATTATTCCTCCCCAGGTGGAGGACTTGGCATTTTCCTTTGTTGAACTTGATGCGATTTGTGTCAGCCTGTATCTCCACTGTGTCAAAGTCCTTGTGAATGGCAGCACAATCAGCAGGTGTGTCATCTGCAGACTGGCTAAGGGTGCACTCTGTCCCATCATCCCGGTCAAGAATTTAAATAGTTTTGGCCCCAGATGGATACCTGTAGTAGGTACACCACTAGTGAACTGCCTGAATGTCATGGTTTAACCCCAGCTGGCAACTAAGCCCCACACAGCTGCTTGCTCACTCCCCCCTGGTGGGAGGGGGGGGAGAATCAGAAAAGTAAAAGTGAGAAAACTCGTCAGCTGAGATAAAGACAATTTAATGTGTAAAACAAAAGCTGTGTGCTCAAGCAAAGCAAACCAAGGAATTCATTCCCCACTTCCCATCGGTAGGCTGGTGTTCAGCCATCCCCAGGAAAGCAGGCCTCCATCATGTGTAACAGTTACTTGGGAAGACAAACGCCATCACTCCAAACGTCCCCCCCTTCCTTCTTCTTCTCCCAGCTTTATATACTGAGCATGTCATATGGTATGGAAGATCCCTTGGGTCAATTGGAGTCAGCTGTCCCGGCTGTGTCCACTCCCAATGTCTTGTGCACCCCCAGCCTACTCACTGGTAGCATGGGGTGAGGAGCAGAAAAATGCCTTGACTCTGTGCAAGCACTGCTCAGAAATAACAAAAAACCTTTCTGTATTATCAACACTATTTCCAGCACAAATCCAAAACATAGCCCCATACTACCTACTAGGAAGAAAATTAACTCTATCCCAGCCAAAACCAGCACACTGAAGCTGGACTTCATGCTGCTGATCACAACCTTCTGAGCCCAGTGGTTCAGACAGTTTTCAATCCACCGTACTTCCTGCTTACCTAGTCTGTATTTCATCAGTTTGTCTATAAGGATTGTTGTGCAAGGCAGTGTAGAAAGCATTACTAATATTGAGATAAACAATATCCACAGCTCTCCCTTCATCCTCAGATCTTGCCATTTCATTGTAGAAAACTATAGTATTGGTCAGGCCTGATTTTCCTTTCTAAATCCAAGCTGACTGCTCCCAGTCACTTTCTTGTCCCTTAATATGTTTGGCTTTCAGGATTAGTTGCTCCATCACTTCCCGAGAGACTAAGATGAGGCTGACAAGCCTGTAGTTCCTTGGATCCTCCTTCTTGAAGACAGAAGTGACATCTGCTTTCTCCCAGTCCTCAGAAACTTTCTTGATCAGCATGAAGCACCAGTAAATGCGTTGCTATCCCACTGTAAGATTAATAGGGAACCATACCACCTCTAATGGGTGTCTGGATTTACAGTTAGGGCAGGAGGAGATGGAAAAGGAAGGGTGCATGTCCCTACAGCTGGGGTTTTAGGCAGCTAATGGGTGATTTAGGGCCAGAACCGGTGAAGAGTCAAATCACTGGCCCACCTGATAGAGGAGGTATATATCACTGTGTGGTATGTTTAAAATGCTTTCTTACCCTGCTATGTCATCAAGTGCTGGCAGTTCCTGGAAAGGTTTTTCCAAGCTTCCCTGTGTGTTTGGGCTAAAGCTAGTGATGTCTAGTGTTTTTGGCTATGCACGCACATATATGGCCACACATTTCCTCTAGTCTCAAAGGGCCATACGTTCCTTCCTACCATGTGGCTGAAGCTGTTAAGCGTACATGATGTAGCCAATGTATATGTGTGCAGCAGATCTGTTTTTGGATGGTTCTGGATTCACTGTGCATATGCAAATGAAGATACATGGAGCATATGTGCATGTAATGCATTCACTGCCAGGGAGAGAGGATGGCCAGGAGCATGGGCCTTGGCTGTTAGCGTAGTTCATCTAGCCCTTATTTTCTGACCAAGGGTAGGAGGGTTGGTGGGAGGGGAACACCACACGAGTTCATGGCCTCATATACCCTATGGTTAGTTAAAGTATAGGCAGTTGTGAAGAAGAAGGTGAGGTAAAACCTGGTTCCACTATTGCCCTTGCCACCAGTGCACACAAATCCCACCTTCCTCTTGTTTTGCTTTCTTATGCCAAAAAGAAGTTTGCCTATCACATGATGAGAGCTATCAGGCATAGTCTGAGGATAACTATAAGCAGCATTTGAGTATCTTTGTTCCTGACAGCCTAGCTTCTGAGAATGATAGACAGGCACGTGCAATTGCTGCTGCTGTGTCTGCTCCTGACTGTATTGTTCTGTTTTTATAACAGTGTTCCTGGTCTTCAAATGGTGTCTGAGTTCAAGATCTGTTGGTAACTAGCAAACAGGAGGAACAGCCTCAGCGCCTATGTGATTTTACTTTTTGTAACGAAATTCCTTCCATTTTTTCTGTGATCAAACTTCTAAACAATATACTAAGATCTTTGTGTAGGCTTTGCATCTATTTCTTGTTGAAATCATAGCTGGGGGATACTGCTTGTATTGGGATAAAATATTGATGCTTTGATGTTAGATGCTTGAGATGTGAAACCGGTGTTGATTTTTAGATATAGCAGCCTTGGTCTTTGTGGTTATAGTTTGGTGTTCTCACATTTGTATAGTGCGATTCCTGAAGTAAAGGGCCACTGGTTGGGGGATGTAAATAGTAATTATTAGTACACTGTCTTGCAGCTGGGCTTTGAGATCACGTTCTGTCACTGAAGGTGATGGACTCCTGTGAAAGACTGCTGTGTGCGTGCATCATACTGCAGGTCTAAAGCTTTTGTTTTTTCCTTTATAAGACCAGATGTAAGCTGGCTTGTTTTTTTTCCAGAGCACTGGGAGCAATGCAAAATCCTGCTGGGTATATACCAAAGTAAAATACAGTTCTCTCTTCTAGACATGTTGTTGTGAAGACTTCTCCAAACCACAAATACATTTTCACGCTGAGAACCCATTCTTCAGTTGTTCCTGGCAGCATCGCGTTCAGCTTGCCACAGGTACTATATGGTTTGACTTACTGTTTTGCTATAGAATAAGCAAAATCTCTTTTGGGGTCAGGATTGAAGGTAACTTCTAATTGGAGGGAGACATCTGTGTAAATATATGCTGCAAATTTGATATCTGACAGCAAAAGTTCAAGGAGACTCTTACTATAACTGAGGCAAACTTGCTTATATTACTTTGATCTTTTTAGCACATAGTGCGATAAAGATGCTAGAAAAATGTGTAATTTAACCTTTTAAAAACCCACCAGAAACAAACTATTTCAAAAAGAAAAGCAATGTCTGCTATTCCTTGTGAATTTTTATTGTTCCCTGATTTCCCTTGACTTTAAAGGGTTTTCTTTGTTGCTTTGCTCTTTTAAAGACCTGCTGGGAGTTTTATTGACTAGATGAAAAGTGCAATGAAGTGCATAAAATAGATTTAACTTGTCTCCTCTTTCTTAATTAAGTCAAATTATCGGATGTTAAATGATGGTTAGAATAAATAATTTATACAATTAACTTCTAAATAGAAAAGTGAATCTTGTAGCCTTTATCAGCCTTACACAGTGAGTCAAAATGTAAAACTGCAACAATCATGGTCACGATTTAATGCTTTCATATTTTCCTGCCAGTAACTGGACTAGAAGCTGAGTCTCTATGTTGCGAACGCAAGACTTTTTTTTCCTCAAAAGATGTCTTGGCATAGACCCCAAAATGACTTTTTGCTTTTTGACATGTTCAAATTCAGATTTGTCTGGATGAGTGGGTGAAAAGGATGTTATGTTAACCATATGTCTAGCTATGATTTATGATGCCCAAACTGAAAAGCAGTTATCTGTAGAATATATTTGTACCACAGGGTTAAAGTAGATGCATTCATGGTAGATTCCAGTAGTTGTAGAGCTGGGAGAGCTCTTCTGCTATGGAATGAGGTAGGTTGCCTACCTCTAAAAGTGACTATGGTAGCATGTGTTACAGCTACTGGTAGATGAATGTTTTATTTGAGTATTCCTGATGATGGGTTTAAATTTCCAGTATTTCCTGAAGCCTTGGGTAATTGCAACCAGCGTTGCACAAAATGTGCGTTTACCTTATGTAGTCACGCATGGTCATGTAGTGGATGCAAACTCTTAAGATGTCCAAGAAAGTCTGTTTGTTGTGCATTCATTATACATATAAAGTTGTTGACCACCTTTACTCTGTAATAATCTTAACTCCTAGGCTTAAAGACCAAAAGCTATGAAAAATTTTGTATACTGCAGAGCCCAAAAGATGAAGAGCTGTGCAGTGATGACAAACTTCCTAGCAGAACAACCACCAAATTAACATAGGAATTGAGCTATATCTCTTGCCATGGAGAAGATCCCGACTAATCTTTCTAGCAGAACCTGGACAGCTTTCCTTCCTGTCCTGAAATTTGGTGATAGGCTTCATAGGCTTAACCTGGAGGGTTTAAGCAAAGCCCGGTGTTTGCAGGAGTAGCAGTGTGCCTGCCTACCATTCTTACACTTGTGGTCACCGGTGTCTCTTTCTTCAGATGAAGGTGAGCTTAGGATAATTTTTGCTGAAGAATTAGTGTCAAAGGGAGGGGGATAATTATTCCTGGCCTTGCAGGTAAACAGTGGAAGCTGTGAAGCATGAGATTAAATACAGAAACATAATTTGTTTTCACAATACCAGTAAGTACACGTAAGGCTTCCTGCTCAGGGCTTTGATTTCTAACAGGTCAATCTCTTATGCCAATGGAATTCTTTCCTTAAGCCTCAACCATGAACATAACGGAGAAGTCGTACGGGGGAAATTTTAATTTTTTAAAAAAGGTCATCATATTCCTTCACTTAGTCTTGTTCCTTCCAGATAAAAAGCCAAACATAAATGATGGTAAAGGACAACATTTAAAATGCGATCTTCCCAGAGCCTTGTGTAATGATACTTACATATTTTTGTGATTCATGCCTCTTTAATGTTTAGATGTTTGAGAGACTGTGAATACTGCATAGCCTGAGATGTGGACTGTGAATACACACTAGCCAATCTGTAATACAAGAGCCATGGGAAAAATACCGTTTTTGCAATTACCAAGCCAGAACTGTTGGTGTAGTAAAGGTCATAGATTTTCATGTCACATAATTTTTGAACCATTTCCCACTTCTCATGCAGTTCTGTGCTGCACAAATCTTTTTAAAGGAATTTGAAGGGACCTAAAGGATTTGAACAGTTTCATTCTTACTAGTTCTCTGAACAAGTTTTGCTTTAGGTAGTATTATACCTTAAAGCACATGACAACAACTTCCTGCAACTAGTACATACATGTAAATTTTCAAAATGATCATGGAGTGTGTTTCTTGCCCCTTGCACTACCTGTTGTGTGATCAGCACCTAAGCTTTGGTAGAAAATGAGCAGAATGACAAAAAGCCCTATCCAGTATGGTAACTTCTGCCTCCCAGACAGTGGGGTGACCAATAACATGAAGGAGGTTGGACAGAACAACCTCCTGAGGTCAGAAAATAGAATTATTAATGGAAATTATTCCATGTTTTTGACTTGTTGCCTATTAATTTGGGGGTCTTTGTAAAAACCCATTCTGCCCTTTTGCTGCTTCTTAAGGTTCTCATGGGGAGCCTGCTTTTCTGAGTGCAGATGCTGACTTTGAGTGGGCGTTTGTTCTACTGAAGGACAGACTTTCTGAAGTTTTTGTCTTGTTTTTACAGAGAAAATGGGCTGGCCTTTCCATTGGACAAGAGATAGATGGTAAGTCAGTCAGCAGCATGATCATGACATGTTTATAAAAGATGAGTTGCATGTTTCCATACTGAAGTGAAACTAAGTTGGAAAATCTCCAATCTTCAGCCCTCCTTCAGGTAATGTGAGGTCCTCATTAGTGAAAGGGAGTTGCTCTCATATCTGCAGGCTTTCTGTCTCTTACATTTTCAAAACCTGGAGGACTGTTTTGACTGTTGAGATGACTAGTAGTATATCAGCATAGTTCTGTATGGGACATCAGTGTCCACATGCAGATGTGAACATTTAACATGTCCTGGATAGTCTGTTCTTGTGGCTTTGGAGAACACTTACCAGCTAACAGAAAACAGCCATTGTCATTGAGGATATTCTTGGCATCTAAATTTGAGTATTGAGAATGGGGAAGTTTTAGTGTTAAGAGTTGCCAAAAGCCAGCATTGTGCTCTGGGTAGCTGGAGTGATGAGCTTTGTGAGCAGCACTGATGTTTTCAATGAAAGGGATGCCATCTTGAGTTTGTGCGAGTTGCAGATTTGTATTCCAATTTCAAGTCTTAATTGAGCCTGACAAGCTTTTCCCAATGTTCAAAGAGGAGACTGATTTGCGTCTCTCAGCTTGCATGCTCTCACCTTTCATTTATTCATGCTGTCTGTCACCATTACCTCTGGTTTGTGAACGATTGGCATCACTGTCAGTTATAGGTGCTGCTGTTTAATCTGTCTGTAGCTTCTGGAGTATTGACCAAACTCCTGGCAGCAGCTTGTTATAGGAAGGTCTCCATGTTCTTTGCAACAGCAGATCAAGGTAATGGATCATGTTCTTTTGACCATCAGGAATGACCTGTGAGCTCCTGGGGGGCAGCTATCTTATCCTTTTCTTTGACAAGATTGCTGCGATGAAGCCTGCTATAATGGTTGGATGGCTCATGGTCATTAAGGTGTAGCAAACTGTTTGTTAGGTCACTGTTTTGCCATTTGAGGTGTTTACAGTGATTCCAGGGATTCTCTCATTTGAGGATTGTGGGCAGAGCAGATGACTGACTCGATCCTGTGTCAAAAAGCGAGGAGGATCTAGACTAAGAAGTGGCGCAGCTGTGGATGTGAGGTACTGTTAGGGAAGTTTGCTCCTTTGCTGTTTGTTTTCCCAGCTCCTTTGGTCTCAGCAAGTCCCTGGGCATTGATCAGTACTTGAGTGTGAAGTCTGATGTCTTTGTGGATCTCTTTTTGTAGTGACAAGCTAGAGTGGGTTGGTTTGCCTCTCTACACAACTAGGTGCCTCACAGATCTTGCTTGGAAGCCAGTTCTTTTTGCTAGCTGATTTTGTTTTGTTTTTTAAACTGAAGAATAACCTAAAATGAGGGGGGGAGACCCATAAATTAATTTGTTTCTCATGCCTGAGAATCATTGCTGATCAGTAATATGTGCCAGCTGGCTTACAGATAAATGCTTGTTAGTATTAAAGGTATTTGGGGAAAGAAATGCTAATATTCAGCATGATTAGCTGTTAGAGCAGATTTGTGATTGTACTTGTGCTAGACCTTGCTATAAACTTACCAACTATGTGGGAACATGTATTAAGAAAAATAATGCTGTAATTTCATGCAGAGTGACTAAATGTCATATGACTCCCTGCTGAGTATAAAGGATTTGTAAAGCTATTCTAGAGGTAGAGAGAATTATTCATAAAACTAGTGATTTACTAGGGCTTTCTTTTTGTCTTGTTCCCCTAATAATGTGAAAACTACGTTTTAAATGTCAGTTTTTAATGCAGTCCACGGCTCAGTGGTATAGTGAAGGTGAGTCCCATTGAGCCCCTAATGATATGGTAAAGGTTTTCCAGGTGAGTGAATCTTGTAAGTTTGCCATTGTGGAAAGGTTGAGTGCCTTGAATGGATGTGGTTGTCTTGCCTTGAGTGCGGTTCAGTTTCATCAGCTCCTGTGTTAGAGTTGGTGATGCACACTTGGAGCTGGGGGCTGGCTGCCTCAGCTGCATTCTCAGCACCGGGAGGTCACTGCTACCTTCTCAGCCTGCCTCTCTGTTTTCTACAGGCTTTTGAAGTTGGTGCTGTATATTGCTTACTGGACTGCATCCCCAGTGGTGCATTACTGTTCATCTCTGTACCAGACACCCCCAGCATTCAGTCCTTGATATAACAACCACTCATATTCAGTTGACACCTCAGTTCTGTGATGTGACCAGATCCAGGGACTGATACTCTTTCGGGAAGCTTTTGTTTGACAAAGCCCTGAGATTAGGCAAGTAAAAGGAAATAAGTGCTCTGAAGTGACCTGCAAGGTAAGGACTCCTGTTGTCCCCTTGCAGGACCAAAGTCCCTCCTTCATAAGCTATGGCTTATGTGATAACCCTGCTGCTATAGCTCCTTCTGAAATAACTAGTTGATATGGTAGATATACCTCAGTTGAGGGTGTGGTTTGGTGTTTCATCTTTATCCCTATTTCCTGGAAGGTCTTTCTTTAACAGCTTATTTCTAGCGGCCTATTCTTATACCAGGAAGGACATGAAATGTGCATGCTGTGATGACCTATATGTCTTCTCGTAACAACTTAAGCAAGAGACAGGCTTTCTTTATTCTCTTAAATTGAATGAATCATGTATCATAGCATGCTGGATGCTTGTTTTGATGTCACATCTTCCCAGGAGTCTGCAGGTTTATTCTGGAACCATTCTACTGCCAAGAGGCTTGATAGGAAATAGTAGGTTATATATGAAGCACATTTCCTTTAGTCACCTGCTACTGCTTTATCCTTAGCTCTGACTTTTGTATCACATGAGACTTTCTTTTCTGGATTCAAAGCAAACCTATAATGTTCCTCAGTCTTCTGGAGAGACATCTGCTTCTGTCCTTTGCTGCAGTCCAGTTTGTGAATTATTAGGACTGTCTGCTTTGTGAGATTATGTCCTTCTGATCAATTGTGCTGAGGCAGTATCCCTGAAGTTGTGGACCATGTTCTTTTTCCTTTCTATCCTCTTTCCTCCAGCAGTAACAGCCCTAAGTGGCCTCTTGTTTTTGACATGATGTAGCTTGAGACCTGTGTAGATTAGGTGCAGTTGGCAATGACTGTGAAGTACCTTCCATGCCACTTTGCTTTCTGCCCCCTTTCAAGGCTGTTCAATTGCCTGCATTACTAAAGGTAACCTGGGGCATGTTAGGATAGGCCCAAGTGCACTTCTGGGGTAGCAGCTATTTCCTCTGTGTCAGAGATGAAGGGTAGTTGATGCTTCATTCTGGGCTGTAGAAACCTGATAGATTATATTACCGCACTTGAATTTGCCGTTAATCTAACTTTATGCTACCTAATCTGGAAAAGAGCTAGTCAGTCTATTGCTACAGAAGACCAGTTATGACCTCTTGCATTGCTTTTTTGGGCAAGACTACTCTCAATGCTTGCTTTTGGGCTTTCTGAAGACATGCCTTCCAAACCCTTAGATGTAGATAGAGCTATCGTGGTGCTATAGCATGCGTGGATTTGCTTTCATTGTCCTCATCCCCCAAAGCTTGTATGATGTTTGAGTGGTTTTAAAGGAGACTATTAGGGTTTTTAAAGAAATGCAGGGATTTTCAGTGGAGATACATTTGCTGTATTTTTGATCTTGTAGTAGAACACTGATGTAAGAGTAATAAGGGTCTCTATCAGAAATAATATATTCAATTTTATTAAGTACTGATTCTGAATGGAAGAATGTATATTGCCAAACTTACAGTATGTTTAATGTATTGCGGAGGGACCTTGCTGTTCTGAAATGTGCTGCTTTTTTTTTTTTTTTTTAACAGTTTCCTTATACACTTTCGACAAGACTAAGCATTGTATTGGCACAATGACAATTGAGATAGATTTTCTGCAGAAGAAGAACATTGACTCCAACCCCTACGACACAGACAAGATGGCTGCTGAATTCATGCAGCAGTTCAACAGCCAAGCTTTCTCAGTAGGCCAGCAGGTGTGGGTTTGGTTTTGTTTTTTTAAGGCCAAAATGTTCTTAAGTAACACGCGCATGCTTGTACTACAGTGGTGTATAATACTGAAGAATGCCTATGTGCTGACTGTGCTGCAAAGGACAGCTAATAGGCAGAAATTGTTCATTGTGTGGATGGTTTCTTTATGCAAAGTTGAACCATCATGACTTTCACTAAGAGCATGAGCAGGGTGGTTTAAAATCTGCCTTTTCCTTATCTAAAGAAATCCGTCTTTCATTGTGAGGAAAATCCCAGGGCTTGAGAGAGCTGTGTTCTCGCTCCGTTGTGGCCTGGTTGAATATAAGCATGGCAGCTCCTGGAGTCTTTTGAGAAGTAACTTTTGTCTTCCTTCTATATAAGATCAAAATGAACACCCGTTTTAATTAATTCTCAGTAGCACCTTTTAAGCGCAGTGTATTTCATTGTAACATTTATTGCTATTTTATGGACTCCAGTAGTAAAATAGGTACGAAGCGTTTTACTTAGGGATTTCTGAAAGCTGATGTTCCCATAACTGAGCCTTCTCAGCTCTGCAGCAGGTGGGCTTCTGCTCCTGCAAACATCTGCGATAGCCTCTGGTTTGCCATATTCTCAGGACAGGTCAAGGTCTGTCTCTCAGTAGTTTGCAACTTTCAGGGTCTCAATCTTAAGTCAGTTGCAAATGTAATCTTGGAAGAAAGGAATAGTGCAGAGACAGCCTGCTTTTCTGTGGTATGGACCTTACTTCTTGTAATATTCATTCTGTCTGTCATTACTCCAGCACTATTTTTTAGGTATCCTTGTCAAACTGAAATGTGAAAGATCAAAAAGGTTTGAGCTAAATTGTCCTGCTTACCTAGCACCCAATATTTAAAGTGAGAGGAAAATGTCAAGAGAGGATGTAGAACATTTAGTCAGGGAGAAAAGGTGGGGGAAGGGAAGCTTTTCTTGGAAGGAGAGTTTTTCTTTGAGTTTTTCCAATTGACTTCATGTTCTGCAACTTTTGCTCTGTTACTCTTAAGTATGGGACATGAAAAGGACATGTTCAGTACACCAGACCTTTATAGGGCAAAAACTATGTGAAATTTGTTGGGTGATAAACTTAGTCTTCAGGCCCCTTTCTCTTCAAATCTTAGTAGCCTTATCAAAATCCTTTTTAACTTTTTAATGAGTTAAAATCCCCTTCTGTTTTTTCTTTCCACAGCTTGTGTTCAGCTTTAATGACAAACTTTTTGGCCTGTTGGTAAAGGACATGGAAGCTATGGACCCCAGCATTCTCAAAGGAGAGACTGGAGCAAGCAAAAAGCAGAAGGTAGGCTTGCAGGAATTGATATTCATTCTCTAGGGATTGCAGAGATTCAAGTACTGATCAGATCTTGCTGTAAGGAGGAATTCAGGTTACTTGCATTTAGGGAAGTTGCACATTTGTTTCATCTGGCTGCGTCTTTTGCCTCAGAGAAGATAAGGAGCATTGTTTTCAGTTTAATGCAGTCTCCTGAGCTTGTGTAGGTGGGAGTTTAGAGTTGCACCCACTCAAGTGCAGAGCTGGGGAAGATACAAGGAATATCTTCTGGTCTTTAGGTACTAATTCATGGAAACATCCTCTCTTGAGCCTTTTTGTTTTCCATATAGGTCCAGTTTTGATTTTACCTTCTGTAGAAAGGACATGGTTTTATTTTTTCTTTACTTGCTAGATCTTGCTGAAATAAAATAGTTGGTTTTGAACTAAACAAATAACTTTAAAAAGCCAATTTACTGTACCTGATGAGCTTCTGCATTCAATGATATTAGTTTTAAAGGAGGTGTTAATATTTCACATTCTTCCCAATGACTTTTGTAGTGGAGCTTTTGCTGCTGTTCCTTGCTTTCTGAGATGTGCTTGGAGATACCTAAGGAGCGATCTGAAGTTGAGCCTAATAGCTTAATGTAATTCTTTCGCTCCCTTTTGCAGATTGAGGTTGGTTTAATTCTTGGAAACAGTCAAGTTGCTTTTGAAAAAGCTGAGAATTCCTCTCTCAATCTGATCGGTAAGTGCCACTGTATCCAAAGAGATAAATAATGCTTGAAGTTTGCTGCTTTTCAGGCTTCAGAGACTTGAGAGCCTCAGAGTTTGTTTTTCTGGTTACATCAGTTGACCTAACCCATTGAAAACTGCATCTCAGTGTCTCCCAGGTAACTCCAGATGGCTGGATTTGATCCCTTAGGAACCTGTAACACCCTTTAGAAAGCAGTTTGTAGATGCTCAGGACTCTTGAAAACCTATGCACTGAGAAGACACCATCCCTTCAGCAGACTTTGCAGCTTCTAAACAAGGGCTTTATAAAAGTCACTGTCCTCCCAGTATGAAGCTCCACAAGTGACCAACATACTAGAGCAGTTCTGTGGGTCTCTATACTGTGCTTACCACCATGGTGTATCTAATATACACAGACACAGAGCTAGGAGGAGAAAAGGTGAGCGTGACTTACAAAATTCTGACAATAGTAAATCTAGTTAGATGAGTAGAGAAGTTAACCTGCACTCCTAGGCCTAGATTAGAAAGGCAACATGGAACAGTAGCTTCAGCAAAAGTCAGCAACTAGTTGAAAAGTTTTAACTCTTTAAACATCAGAGAATGGTATTTTCAGGGACACTAACAAGACAACACCACTTTAATTGAATTTAATTAAAACAGCGGGGAAATAGGAAATTGAGAACTTTTTTGAATGTGTAGCCAAAATTTCAAAGTTGAGTGGAAAACTTCTGAAAATCCCTTCTCTAATGAGATCTCTTTTTCAAGGAGAGAGGACAGCTTCTGAACAGCACTTCAGTTTTATTGACTTCTGAAAGTCCTGCTCTTCAGAAACTGATGACAGCTGCAAAACACAGCACAGGGGGTTCATTGTGTGTGTTTATTTTAATTGTTTACACAGCAAGATTATTAACAAAACTATGAACTACTTTTTTAAAGAGGCGGTTTCCAAAACCTCAACAAAACAAATCTTTGTGTACAATTTCAGACTTTACTAGCAAAGAAATCAGGGAATAATTGATGTGTCCTCTACACACCCATTTAGAAAGAAACTGATGTAGAGCTAGGGAGGAATCTGGTGTGTTCCCATAGAGCCACCAGCTTGAATGATGGGGACCTGGACCACAAAGTGGGCCGTGAGGGCCCTTTCCCTGCAGTTGCCTTTGTGTGTACCCTGGGACCATGGTGGCTGTCCTGCAGAACAGATACACACTCTGTTAGTCTGGCTGTTCCTTTCCTTTTCTTACCAGTGTTATGAAGTGGATGACACTTGGCAAATCTACAGTTGCAAATACTCGCTTGCTGGTAATATGGCTCTAGGCGTTCTTTTCTGGGTGTGATTCAAGTCCTGTACTTGAACACAGACTCTTGTTTTTCTTTTTTTCTCATTTTCCTTTCCTGTTTTGTTCCATCTGCCTGGAGTTTGTGAGCTAAGAAAACTTCTCCTTTTGCTGCTGCTTTTCTACAGATGAGAAGTGGCAGGTAGAGGCTGCTGTGAGTGGGGGTTCAGTGAACCTGGCCAGCTCAGATGAGCACTCAGTTGAATATTCAGTTGAGTTTTAATACTTATTATTTTTGCAGTAGGCTTCAAAGCACAGCTCTGCTTGACTGTGAATGCTCAGTACTTTGAGTATTTATTACAGAAATAAAACATCTGAGGGTAGTAGCCACTTAGGAAAGTAAAATTCAACTCATTCAGCATTAGGAGCTTGTGGCAGAGGCTGATTTTTGATGGTGCCCTGAAGTGCCATCTTCCCTCAAATGCGAGGCTGTGACTTCCATGTTCTGTAGTTGTCTGCTTCACATGCTACAGTCGCTCCAAAAAATGGGGAGACAAGAGGCTGTTGTGTAATCACATACCTTGCATCTTACATGGATGTTTTTATCTGAAAGCACAGCCAGTCATCTGTATTGAAAAAAACCCCATCAGAGGTCTGTAGGCTGAATTGTAGATGACTGTAATTAAGCATATTAACAAGGATACAGATTTTAAGAGCACTGAATGAAATTTGCATGGGCAATTAGTTAATATCTGTGATTACATGATTATAGCCCGTTTAGTTTTTACTGTTGTGGTAGGCTGAGCCTGGCTGGGTGCCAGGTGCCCACCAAAGCTGCTCTATCACTCCCTCTCCTCAGCTAGACAGGGGAGAGAAAATATGACAAAAGGCTCGTGGGTCAAGATAAGGACAGTTTAATAAAGTGCAAGCAAAGGATGTGTGCACAAAAGCAAAGGATTCATGCATAAAAGCAAAGGAAAACAAATTATGTTATTCTCTACTTCCCATCAGCAGGCGATGTCTGGACACTTCCCTGGAAGCAGGGCTTCAGTACGCGTAGTGGTTGCTTCGGAAGATGAGAAATGCCCCCCCCTTCCATCTTCTTTTTCTTAACTTTTATAGCTGAGCTGATGTCATATGGTATGGAATACCTGTTTGGTTAGTTTGAGTCAGCTGCCCTGGCTATGTCTCCTCCCAAGATCTTGCCCAGCCCCAGCCTGCTGTTGAGGGGGGTGAAAATGTTGGAGAGACAGCCTTGATGCTGTGCCAGCACTGCTCAGCAGTAGCCAAAGCACTGGTGTGTTATCAACACACTTTTCTATCTACCAGTGCAGAGCACAGCACTACAAGGGTGCTATGGGGAGAATTAACTCCATCTCAGCCAGACCCAGGTGGGACAGCTTGAGATGAGTATTACCTTAATCCAGTTTATTGCATCAGAGCAAGCAGTGATATTTTACTTCGTTAATATTCAAAGCCATATAATGACCTGTGATCTTCCTCCTAGTGTGTATAGGTGTGAAGAGTGCTCCTGTGGGAGAGGTGATTCATTGGAAATAGGAATCCTTCACCGTGATTCAATTTCATTGTCTGCAGACAAGACAAAAGAGTTGCTTATGCCTCAGTTTACTTCTGTCAGATTGGTACTTTACTTAATCTCCTCATTGATCTGAGACAGAGCTACCTAACATGCTTTGTTAGTCTCTGGAGAATTGTAAAGTTTTGAATAATTAAATTCTGAGAGGAGACAGAAGTAAAGTAAGCATCACTGAGCACTGCCTTCAATAAAGGGCCTTTATATTTTTTTCAACAGAAAAGAACTGTAATCACTTAAAAAAAAAAAAGTCAATTCTGTTTCTTGTACTTAGAATAAAATTCTGTGTTATAAAACCAGTGGATGATATTCTAGTTCAATCTGCAAGAATTTTATGTGATCAGATGCAGCCAGAAGGGGGGGGTGTAGGCTAAGCTCTACTGGAAGAGGAACATACCTGGGTGAGTGGTCTGATCTAAAAACTGTAGTGGAACAATGAGATAAGAAATACACTGTAATAAGCGAATCAAATGCACATTGCTGCCCTGCATGGTACTGTGTATTAGTACTATATGTTATACATACTACCATGTTGTCCCTAATGTGTCAGTTAAAGGCATGTTCTTGTTTGTTTTGCTGCAGTTGGAATTGAAATACTGATTCCAGCTGTGTTTAGATGAAGATTAATAGCAATCTAATTCAGCTAACACAGAAGTTTTGTTTAGTGTACTTACTGGACTTCTAGACGCTAGCTCATTGTCTGGCTTGCCTTGAAGTATCCCTAGAAGAGGTTATGGAACAAATCAGCAAAATGCTGATGTAGCAATGGCAGTTGTAGTTTGCCATGACTGGCTTTTTAGGGGAGATAATGGTCCCCAGGGCCGATGCCGTAAAGCACTGTGTAAGTGTAAGAAAATACAATACATCCAATTTCAGCGTGAGTTAAGGATAATCTTCAGAGTCTTTGCTTTCTCTCTGGATTTTTATATTACTGTTGGTTTTTCTGGTAACTAAGCAAAGTGATGATGCTGAAAGCCATTTGGAAGCGTTGATCTAACCAATAAGAGTGTCAATGATTGTTTATAAATTCACTTGAATAAACTTAAGGTGAGACAACACGGATTTGGCAGCATCTCAGCAGTATTCTTATAGGAGTGTTTGTGCTTATTGTCTACTTCCTAAATGCCCTGAGTACTTTAAAGCTTCTCTGAAAAGGGAGTAAGGAGCCCTGTAAGATTGAAACACCCGTGGTTTGTCAGCAAAAGGGAAAGGAGGGTGGATACACTGTTGCATGGAGTCTACAAAACCTGTGCTTAGGGGATCTGGCTGAACTTGAAGTTGCTCTAGAAGAGGTCGTGGAACAAACAGACAAAATGAATCATGGTGGTTTGCCATTGGCTTTTATTTTTCTGAGCTGTAAAAGATCTAGCTGACCTCGTAATTGTTTTGTGTAACCTTGCTTAAAATTGCTCTGGTATCTGAGGACTGCAAGATGGCAAATGTGCTGTCTGTTTTTAAAAGGATTCTAGAGAAGGTCTGGAGAGCTACAGATCTTTGAACCTGAAATCTGTACAGAAGAAATCAACAGAAACTGTAATAAAGAATTAAATTAGTGGATATCTGTATAAAGATGATAACACTGGGAAGGGTCAGCCTGTCTTCTGTAAGGGCAGTCCTACTTTGTGATCCCAGCGGAGTTCATTATGGGAATCAAAAAGCACAGGCATAAGGGCTGACATAGTCTGCTTGTTTTCCAGAGCTTTTCCAGCAAAGTTCTTTATCAGTGTTTCTTTAAAAAGAATCTAACCAGAGATCTGTAAGAGAGAAGATCCTTTCACAAGTAGATGAGTGTTGAAAAGGTAGATGTAAATAGCCAGTTCCAGTGGAGTTCAGCATGAATCTCTGCTGGAGCCTTTGCTTTTCCATTGTAATTATTGAATAAACTAGAAAAAAGACTGAGTAATGAAGAGACAAGCTTATGGAGCTCAGTGACTAAGAAATAAAATGGCAGAGGAAATTCAATATAAATAAATGTAAAGTGATGCATGGGAGGAAAAATACTCCTAACTTCGGTCAAAAATGATTGCTGTTTTGGGCCAAGGTCCCAAGTATGATAGTTTCAAGGAAATGCTGGACCCATGCTCAGTAGCAGCCTGAGCCCTGTTGTTAAGAATTATTAAGCATGGTTGTTGAGAATTATTACACATTATTAATAAAGGAATATGAACAAAGTGGAGCATAATTTTGTACCTGTATTTAAGATGCAAACAAAAGCACTGCCTGTCTGTCAAAGGATGTAGTAGAAATAGAGAAGACTGAGAGGAGAACAAGGGTGCTCANTGAGCTAGATGCTGTAGAGCACTCTGGGTACTAAGTTTACCGAGGTCCCCTTGGACCCATGTAATCTTGTGGCAGAGAAATCTACTGTGGATTCTTAAATACATAGGAGAAACACCTGGCTTGAGAAATCCCTGAACTGGATGGTTGGAAGGCTGGGAAAATAGTTTACTAAGTAAGCTGAGTCTCTAGTATACTATTCTTGCATCCTTGTCATAGTGCACCTCCTGGCTAACATTTGAAATGGAACATCGAGTTAGCTGGGCATGGGTCTGACCTGGTAGAACTGTTCTGGTATTTGTACTTCTGTTTGTTTTAATTCTGCTGTGCTACATGTTTGAAACGATTTCTTTTTTTTGCAGGTAAATCAAAGACCAAGGAGAACCGCCAGTCAATCATCAACCCAGACTGGAATTTTGAGAAGATGGGCATTG
>VYZV01002402.1:83061-93687 GCA_013401275.1 Pandion haliaetus | reverse complement strand
TTCAGACATTCCCACCTTCCCCCCCACCCCCACCCCCCATGCCAGGACTTTGCATTGTTGAATTTCCTCAGGACCTCAAATGCAGGTTCCAACACTGCAAATTCTTCTTTGATAAACAAGTAAGTTACAAATCATCCATCAATAAGCAACTTAATTTAGTGATAAGAAAAAAAAAAAAAAGACATAGAACTGTTATATTTAAAAGCAAATGTAACTAGAATTCATCCCAATTCAAACTGTGTTTCTGTTATTGGTAGATGATCTTTCCTGCCTTGGTATTTTTGGGCCTTAAGAATAATGATTGCTGTGGATGCTGTGGTAATGGGAGCTGTGGAAAGAGGTTTGCGGTAAGTGAGAGGAAACATGGCAAAAAAGTAAAAGCTGAATTGTTACTGATACGATATACGTATCTTCTGCTCACAGTCATTGAGAGACTAGACAGATGGGGTCCAGAGCGTAGGACACAAAGCCCTGCCATTTGTCTGAGTGCTGGAAGGTAGAAATAGCAGGCTGTAAAAATTGTATTATGCCTTTGATGTGCCACAGGCACCACAAATCTACTGCCTTGTTGTGTTTTGCTATCACGAGATACTTACAGTTCCTATCACAATTAAAACTAATTTCTGAAAGATCTGCACTTTGTTTTGCAGAGCACAACAGTTCTCTCTTTAGCCATTTTTTGTTGGCAGTTTTTAAAATTACTCTGACAGCTGGGCACTACATTCCCAGCTCATTGCAGACCCACACAATGGGCTGCAAGTATCTCATTAGGTTCAGAGGAAATTTCAGGTTGGAAGAGACCTCGGGAGGTCACCTAATCCCACCTCCTGCTTAAAGCCGGGGAGACCAGGCTCCACTTTGAATTTATAGCTTGATTTCACAGCGGAAGTTAAAAGTTTCAAATGGATACCGTCAGACACTAGTAAACATTTCAAGCATTTTAGTTTAAAAATGAGATTAGAGAAAAAATAAATGTATTTCTACTTGGAAAGTCTGTGCTTTTGAAATAAATTGTTTGGCTCAAGTAGATCATTACACTTTTTTATAAAGGAACATGTTTTCAATTGAAAAAAAGGAAAAAACAAATAGGAAAAGAATAATGACTGTGATGTTGGCAAGGAGCCTTCCCTAAATCCCCTGTCTTTGATGCTGTCTTCATGCAATCCCAACAAAGCAGTTGGAACTTTGAGGAGGGGGAAATGGAGCCATATATTTCTCGTTACCATACCATGTTATCAAATTTCTGTTAGCAGTGAACATATCTTAGTTTAGCTTTGAAGACCACGTATAACTCCGCAACTACCAAACTACTAACGCTTTGCTGACAGGCTGCCACTCACACCTCTGCAACGCAGCTGAACTGGGGGATGGTTCTACATGGCGGGGGGTACTCGGGGACACCAGCTGTGAGCACTCGCTGGCGTGGGTAAGCTAAACTGTGTACACACGGTGCTGCCCATAAAGCAACCTACGTTCTGCAGTGCGGTACCTTGTTGACCACGCACGTTAAAGTGCAGCTGACTGAGAGGCTGGGAATATTAATAGAGTCACCAGTACTAAGTACACCCTACTAGAAGAGTCCTGGTGGCCTTACCGCAGCATGACTGAGAACTGGATTTGTTCTTGTATGTTAGCAGAAACACCATTATTATGATATCCACTACATTAAACATAATGTTTAAGTTAGCCCCATCAGATATATCAACATAAAAATGCATGTCAACCCTCAAGGCAAGAGTCTTGTGATGAGGTTTGAATAAAAGCTCACAGACCTGAAAGTACGTTTCTTCTTTTCCTCCACCTATAACACTTCAATCCAATAAAATATACCACCTCTACCTACAAACTATTATGGCTACAAGTGCTTCAGAATTCAAGCAGGGCATTAGTTTTTGCATGATTTACTTACATACTAGTATATATGAAAATGCTGTAATGGAAAGCCAGAAAAATAAAGACACCCTTTCCAATCCATTCCAGTTGCACTACTAGAGCTAATGATGACAAATACCTGTGAGGAGATAAACCATACTAACATGAACCCTGAAGGGGAGACTCAGGAAGGAAACCCATAATTACTTGGTCCAAACATGACCAAGATACCAAAGCTAACTTGCAAACGGTACTGTAGATTTTTTTTTTTTAATGCCTTGAGTGTTCCAAGGCTTCAGTCTTGCTTGTAATATCTTGAGAAAAACACCCACTTCAGTGAAGCACAGGACCTTGAACGACGAGGGCTATCGGATAAATACCGTCTAAAGGGGAGGAGTGCCATCTACTGTGTCAGCATCCACCCCTCTCATCTTCAGGCAAACGGGGCTCATTCTTTTAAAGCTTTTAAATACCAGTGCAGGCATGCATTACACATTTATTACGTAATTGCAAACTAATATATTTTAGCTGTTCAGAAGTTGACTATTTTGGCCGTTAAAAGCTGAATTTAGGGAATGTACTTTCGCATTAAGAGGGTACATTTCATTGTTTGAATGAGAACAAAGATAACTTTATTTTTCTCTTCTTCAGATGTTTTCTTCTGTAATATTTGCTGCAGTTGGAGTTCTGGGAGCTGGATACTCCTTTGTTTTGTCAGCAGTAGCCCTGAACAGAGGCCCTAAATGTTACAATGGAACAGAGTGGACCTATCCTTTCCAGGATGGGTAAGACAAGACAATCAGAAAAAAAAAAATTATACATGTTTTAAGTTTGTGATATGACTTTACTTCCAAATCCATTGTATAAAAATGGGAATTATACTGTTTGTCTAAAACACAGAAGGTCATAGAAGAGCCAGCAATACTAAATAAGGTTCAAGAGCATGGATGTAAAGAATAGCAAGTACAATCAAAGCTACTGAGTTTCAAAGGAGCCAATAAAGAGAAACACACAGCCTTCTAGGTTATTCTTGGGATGATAAGCAGTACACAGGGATAAATTCCACCTAGATGAATAGCATGACACCTTATATTGACATTTGATGGTATTCAAGTAATTAGTATCTATGTGTCATTTTATCTTGGTTATGGAATTTGGAAGTTGTCTGTTCCTCACACTCTGCGACTCAAACATGGTTGCTGTCATGTATATTTATCATTTTCAGTGAGGTGGTGTGAAGGACCAATTGCTCAGGGCTGAAGTCAGCAAAGGTCCAACTGAAAACAGGGTGCAATGTGTTACTGAGGAGAGCAGGTGCAATCAGAACAGGTCGACAAGGGGTGCAGTAAACCCCTCATCACCTGAGCATCTTAAATGCAGTCTTCCTCAGTCAAGAGCAACCTAGCAGGCGTTTCTTGCATAATACACCACAAAATTATAGTTCAGGTTGAAAAGGAAAAAAAAAAAGAAAAAAAGAAGTATAATGTTGTATGTAACACATCATTTGCTCATGGACCAGTGAGGGCTGAAACCAACTGCTTTGATCTAATCCTGGGTCTTTGGAAAAATATGCTCTATTTCAAACATAATTCTGATTGCAGTCAAGGAATTACTTGACATGAACACAGGAAACAAAGTAGCATTAAGAATATACAGAGGAAATATAGTAAGTGGTTAAGCAGTTCACAAATCAAAATGTGAAGGTAAAAATGATGGAAAATACTTCTATCTAATACTGCTGTTGTTTAGATGAGGCATCTAGAACAGCAAATGTTGTTCTTTTCTGCTCGCTGGGCAAGAGGTGACTGGTCTTGTAGCATTTGATGTATCATTAGGAAAACTGAGTTTATTCATCTTTTATCATATTGTTTTGATAATTCACCTGTTTCATTCTTATTACAAGGTAATACAGTAAATAAAGACAAATATTTAGGTGTAGAAGGCAACATTGCTTCCTTGATCCCAACCGCATTTTGAAGTACTGGCTTGAATGCCCCAATCCAGCATTAGACCTTATACACACACACACATGCACACACAAAAATCTAATCCTGTAATCAAGTAAAAGCCCGGGGTCCCTGCCATGGAGGAGTTATAGAAGATGCCACACTCCTGAGGAGACCCTGTGAGTCCTGTATCTGTAGGGGTATGCTTTGTGGGTGTATTATGAATACGACCCGTCAACGCGCGTTTGCAGCCCGGAAAGCCAACCGCATCCTGGGCTGCATCAAAAGAAGCATCACCAGCCGGTCGAGGGAGGGGATTCTGCCCCTCTACTGCGCTCTGGTGAGACCCCCGACTGCAGTACTGCATTCAGCTCTGGGGCCCCCAACATAAGAAAGACATGGACCTGTTGGAGCGAGTCCAGAGGAGGGCCACGAAGGTGATCGGAGGGCTGGAGCACCTCTCCTGTGAAGACAGGCTGAGAGGCTTGGGGCTGTTCAGCCTGGAGAAGAGAAGGCTCCGGGGAGACCTTACAGCAGCCTTCCAGTACCTAAAGGGGGCCTACAGGAAAGCTGGAGTGGGGCTTTTTACAAGGGCAGGTAGTGATAGGACAAGGGGTAATGCCTTTAAACTGAAAGAGGGTACATTCAGACTAGATGCAAGGAGGAAATTTTTTACAACGAGGGTGGTGAGGCGCTGGAACAGGTTCCCCGGAGAGGCTGTGGCTGCCCCCTCCCTGGAAGTGTTCAAGGCCAGGTTGGATGGGGCTTTGAGCAACCTGGTCTCGTGGAAGGTGTCCCTGCCCATAGCAGGGGGGGTTGGGACTAGGTGATCTTTAAGGTTCCTTCCAACCCAAACTGTTCTGTGATTCTGTGATTCTATTACACACCACCAGATGTCAGCTCTGCTTCATCCGGCAGAGAACCACAACATCAGTAGCAAAGATGCCTTCGACAAGATATTGGCACAGACGAATATGCATTTGGCACATGCTTGGCTAAGACCTCTTCTTCCCAAAATACCATAAACTGTTCAATTGTATCGAACACATACTCGTCTCTGATCATTCTCTTCTGATGCCTTGTCTTTTCAAATCAATTGCTTCAATTGATGTAGGAACTAAAATGAAATCATGATACGTAGCACCAGTGTGATAATGGAAATTCTTTCTTGCAGTACTGAAGCTAACAGAACCTCAGCCGTATCACAACAGTGACAACTTGTCAGCTGTGACAGACCCCCCCTCTGTGAGCTAACATCATCTTCATAACTGTTTTGTTCCTCCCCCAGGAATTACCTCGCAAACCACACATCGTGGAATGCATGTCAGTCACCCGAAAACATCGTCCCGTGGAACCTAACCCTCTTCTCCTTGCTGCTCGTCATGAGTGGGAGCCAGGTAGTGCTCTGTGGCATTCAGGTGGTGAATGGCCTGTTTGGAACAATCTGTGGGGACTGCCAATGTTGCGGATGTTGTGGGGTGAGCAACTGATGGTTTTCTTTCATGATTTTGTGTACTGATAATAGTTATATATACACCTGGCTAGCTGACAATCTGAAAAACTAAAGCAGCCTTCGTTCAGCCCCATGATCATGATTTCTGACAGTATTGCCAGGTGCTGAAGATATGATCTCAGTCCTTGTCTATGGTGTTTATCTGACAGCTTGCAATAACCACTGGGGAAATAATAAAAACCTCTGAAAGTCACAGGAATAGTAGCCACTAAATTACCTCCATGGTTTTCTTCTTTCAGGGAGATGGAACTGTCTAAAGAATATGAATATTGCAGACAACCCTCCTTCCTTTGGGAGGCTCCCTTTTGCAACTGTTCCATAAAGCAGCCCTCGGATGCATCGTCTCTGGCTAAGAAGATGAGAATGAAGGGCACTTCCCCCCACTAACATTACGAAGCCCTGACTCCCTTTCTAGCCTTCCTGAACCCCCTCATCATGGAATAAAACAAGTGAAACTCAACTCTCACATTCGTATTTATTTTTGTAAAACAGCTTCCATTTAAAAAGAGGGTATTCTCAGGCAAAGTATTTTCTCTCCCGAGTCAGCTTTCCAACTGGGGATCACCAAATGCTGCTGGTACAAGCTCAGTTGTAATGCAGTTGCGTGTATTTTCCTTTGAGGTTTATCAGATGGATACATCACAAGTCTCTGAGTACGTTTACCTTACACAGAAAAGTGAGGACTTCTCTTGCAGACCCGCTACGATTAAAATGCTCTCTAAAAAGACAGTCTCTGTTGCAAAAGAGATTTGTACATCTCATGGTGAGGTCTCGTTTCTTGACTGTGTCTGACGGACGGCTGTATTCAGCAGCACTGCTGTACACGTAAGTGAGGGTCAAAGCAACAGGCAAAAGAAGAGAGTACTGCGGATCCCTAGTCTGAGGTGTTAGGACTCATCTTGGACAACACGATACCCTGCTTCACATCACGAATTCAGCGAGAAAAGGCAATTCATGGCCATTTCTCAGCACGGTGGGGATTTGGCTTCTTCACTGATCCATAATCAATTTTCCTCCAGTCACTCTCACCAGACAGAATGTAACAACACAGTATGGCTGTAGAAGATGACACTGAAGACAGAGAGTATAAGAATATGGGAGGTTTACAGAGAGACTTTCCTAGCCTGTAATTCTTTGTATTCCAGGGACCTCCTGAGACAAAGGTTCCATCTCTGCATCAAACTCTTCTTGAGGGACTCCTTCTCTATGAAGCTGTCCAGTTGTTTCTTGGATCACAGTATCCCTTCCACAGTCTAACTCCATACTGTGGGAAGAACCTCCTTTGTTCGGACCCTGCCACCTGTTCCTTTTGTTCGATGCCTCCTAGTTCTTGCTTGCAAGAAAGAGTACACAGCCAGTCCTACCCTCTCTTCCCCATGATACCCAATTTCATAGGTTCTCCCGTATCTCCTCTCAGCTAGCTGTCTCTTTTTTTAGCCTGAAGAGCATTGGTATATTTAGCTATTCCTCATACAGAAGTTGTTTCACCTTTATTGGAAGTTTTTTTCGACTTTCCCCATTACACTCTGAGATAAGAGGGACAGAGCAGCAGCGTTCCAGGTACAGGCACACTGCCCTAGCCATTTATTCTAACAGCAAAGTTCATTAGCTACAAAGACAAGGATGAACCACAACCTGATCGGTCCCTGCTGTCAATCCTACACGTCTTGTCTTGTTAGAGAGCAAGCCAATTCCTCATGCAGAACATCATCTTCAAACACTGGCTCCAAACAAATGGTAAATGAAGCCTCATTTCTAGAAAATCAAATAAATTTCCACATCTCTGACACAGTATAAAATCGGTACCCATGAAAAGCAGAGGTACATACCCTATTTAAATCCAGCTATGTGATGAGAAAATTAAAATTTCAACATGCCTATCTATTTACATGCTGAAATATGTCCTATACCTGTAATCCTTGTCTTGAATCTCTCATGTACAGAAATTGCGCAGTCTGTATAAGTTAATGACGTAGAAATATTCACAGTAAGTAACCGAATCTGCTTCTACTTGTGAAGTAAAAAGGCTTTTAACTCCTTGACCATCATGGCACTAACTAACCAACTGTGATCTCTTCTCTAGCAATGGTGATGCAGTGACTTAAGAGTCACAGGTAAACAGGTCTGGGAGGCATCTCTGGAGCCTACCTTTGTAAGAAAAGGCAGTGCAAACAACACTTAAAAAATTTGTAAGACATCTGTGTAACTTGTTCTTAAAAATCTCTAAGTTCAGAGATCCAGCATCTTCCGTATTTCATAACACTGCTAACTGTGCTGAAAGTTAGAAAGACTTTCTTAATACGTAATCATGCATGCCGGGCTTATGGAAAACTCTTGCTCTTCACAGAGAACTTTTACGTACTTGGAGACCCCTATCATGTTTCAATCCTCACCCCTGACAAAACAAAAAAAATTTCACTCTTTCATCATAACTGATGTTCTTTCACAACTCGGTATTCATGTTGTGCTCCTGCAAGCTTCTCCTACAACTTTCCATAAACTAAACACTCGACCTGTGGCTTCAACACAGGTTCCAACTTCTCGACCTGTGGCTTCAACACAGGTTCCAACTTCTATTCAGTCGACCTAAGTAGCTCGTGACAGCTTCCAATGTATACATGAGTGCAAATGCTGTTTATTCATCTTTTTGCAGAAGTTCAATTTAGCTGTGTTGGGCACAGTGCTATGAAAGAGAAAGGAAAGGCAAAAGAGATAGGAAAGGCAAAAATACTTTTTTAGAAAGAACTAGTCTTTTAAAACTTAACCTACTTCCCAAAGAAATCAAGGAGGAAATAAGAGGGACTGGAGAAGTTTGAGGGATTCAGATCAACTGGTATGCTTCTTAAGAAATACCTAAAACAAATTTTCACAAACCAGCTTGCCAGACTGGATGTCTCAAGACTCCTAGTTCACCAATGTATGTGCCAATTTGCCACATCTCTTCCCGAAAGTTTTCCTCCTGAATTAATGATTCTGTGGCCTGTGCTTTCAGAAAATGTATTTCATGTACTTTGTATCTAGAGATAACTGAAGAACTTAAAAGTATTCAGAAGCACTAAAAGCTGGTGAGCCATATGCAAAAATGTTAAATAGCTAGATTTAGGTACTAAGAGTTACATTAATAAAAGCAAAGTAGGCTCAGTGATACATTGTGCAAGACGATAAAAGAAATTATAAAAACCCCTTTAGAAACAGCTGTCTCTCCCACCTGTTCTACTGCATGGCTAGGGAATTTGAGAGTACCCTTTATATCACCACCCACTGATGCAACCATGTTACATCTATTATTTCATCTGCGGTTAGCAGCTGTCCTGCACCTCATCTCACATTTGTCTTGTTTTATTTATATGAAGCCTTTGGGAACACGGAATATTTCTCATCAGCATTCAACAAAGGGACGGGTAGCTGCATAGTTACAATCTTAATATATTAATAAACAGAATTAATAAATCTTTGTGGGAGACTTGGGATAAGAAAGAACAGCCAGGAAGCTACGATACCTAAAACCAAAACCAATGGGTACTTCACAAGTCAATGCTTCTAAGATGCCCAACTACATGGTGGTTTCCTAACACGAGCTAATACATAGTAGCTACTGAGACAAGGCGCGCACGTTTCATCTTGTGATCTGGACTGCGTTTGTACCTCAGCCTTGGGGTGTACTGAACAAACAGAAATGAACTGGAACCAGCAGCTCAGCTGATCTAGCATTTTAAAGTGCCAACAACAGTGTTCCTAAATCTATGCAGTTACGGTTAACATTTGAGGCTCTCCCCCAGCATTTCATTTCAAGGCAATCACACGTCACCAGTGTCAGTTCTGCAGCAACTGGAGATTGCTCTGTGTGTTTTTACTGAGCGAAGCGTCCAGTAAAATCAAAGAGAGAGACTGATCATAGATTGTTTAACAGAGAAAGAGATGATGGGCCAGTGGTACTCCTGAGAGAGAAGTCACAGGTAAAGAGAGTACAGTGCTAGACAGGGACAGAAAGATGATGGCGAGAGAGAAACCAAGACCAGGGAGAACTGAAAGTGTTAAAACAGACCTCAGTAGTCCTGACCAGCTTGAACACCACACTCAGTTTTAGTGTGTACAGATGTCAACATATATACGCTTATACAGATATAGAAATCCTAGTAGCCTAAAGGAGAAATATTAGGATAATTTGTAAAATCTCAGAGATGCACACGAAGCTTCATTATTCACCCATAAAAACTGGCTGCTAGGTGACTGGCTGACTGGGGTGCTGAGAGCATGGCTGTTTTGACATTGCGTGGCGTTGTTTCAGCTGCGAGTTTACACAAAAAGAAACACACAGGTTATTTAACAACTCAGATTACAACATCTGGAGTGGGTGCATGTGATTTTGATCCCACGCATTTCAACTTCAGCCTGACAAAACTGGGGCCCCTACACAGCTCAACTATACACAGTTGGAGCTCTCTCTAGTGATCATCTCCAATAAATCGACTGCAACAAGATGATAACATTAACCACAGTACAGCATCACCTATCAGGGAAGGATGCATTATTTAACTGGCAACTCTCTGCAAAAGGTTCGTTTCTAAAATCAGGAAGTAACACCCACAAAGTTAAAAGACGTTTGCTCAGCCAAGAGCAAAGGCTGTTTCCTAACATCATTCCAGTCTTGAATGTTCATCGCCTGCCACCAGGTCACGTTAAGCCCAGCACCCCCCCCCCGTCTTCTACATTACTACTCAGGTGCAACCAGCAACCAGGCAAACAACGGCAAACTCTGGAACAAGCCCTGCTGCCCGAGGATGGGGAGACCGACTTGTTCGACGGCATTGCTAGAGGTGGGGTCTTTGCCCCTGAGGGCGGACACTGCTATCACACTGATGGACAGGAATAAGAACCCGGACAAAGCACCTCTGAAGGTTTTTCTTGCCAAATTACTTTTTCACTGGGGCAGGATACACCGCTTAACTGAAACGACAAAAGCTCTGCCAGCACAATGGGACTTTATCTTACAGACGTCTTCAACTGCGAAGCATCACCATTCTCCTCCGCCTGCCACCGNCCCCCCCGCCTGCCACCGCCAATCTGCTGCTGCGGGACCTTTGCTGAAATACAGATTGCCCCCACCTGCGGCCCCAGGCAGTCCACGGGTAGGCACGGAAAAACACGCAGTTAACCCGCGAACTAATCGCGCCAGCCGGAGCGGCTCCCGGCGGCACCTGGGGACCGCTACGCGCGGAAAACGGCGCCAGGGACGGGTCTCCGCAGCCCTCGCACCTTCCCGCCCGTGCCGGAGCGGCGGCAGCGCCCGGCCCC
>VYZV01002402.1:58882-82910 GCA_013401275.1 Pandion haliaetus | reverse complement strand
GCCACCGGGCGGACGAGCCAGGCCGCGGGCCGAGCGAGCAGGCCTCGAGCGGCGGCCGCCCCCCGCCCCGGGCCTCCCGCCTTCGCGCTCGCTCGACCCGTCCTCGCCCTCCTCAGGAAACTCGGTAAACCACAGCCCGGAAGAGGGCTCGTTTTGCAAAGCAGAAGAAGCGAAAAGAAACCCGAGCTCAAGGTCTTCGTTTTTGTGGAACAATGCACGTGGTTCAGGCCACCGTGTTTTGAAGAATTAAAAGGCGCCTACCCGGCAGGGGACACGGGCATTGCTGATGACACGGGGAAGAGCGAGCTTTGAGGACCGGGAAGAAAGAAAGCGTAAGAAAGATTTTAACCGAGGTACCTCAGTGAAAATAACATTGTCGGGATGCCCTCCCGCCAGAACTCGATGGACACCGGTGTGAGAGGTGAGATTGCCGGCAGCGATGGGCGCACCAGTGACCCAGAAGAAAACACCCGCACTGGAATCCTGGGCAGGTGCGTGGTTGTTGGCGCAGCCTGAACTGGCTTTCTGAACTCGCGTAGAGAAAGGCGAACACGAGGCCCACGGGTGGGACTGCTGCCTTACATTGCTGTCTGGGAAAGCCGGAGTATTGACATGCTTCCTCTGAAACGGCCTGGGGTTTTCAGTACCTCACAATCTCAGGAAATCCCTCCCTGACGAACAGTTTCATTGCAGCTCCCGGGTAACAATACGCAGAAGCGGCTATCTGCACGGAGCACCGCCGAGCAGCTCGGAAGGAAGGAGCGATACCTTCTAAGACGTCAGCTGGCACCACTAGGAACAAACTGAGTGACCCTTATAAACGAACACAGGGTTCAGTGTTTCTGCCAAAGAAACTTGCTAATAGTCCTGAGTAAATAAACCGTTTCCCAAAACAGGGTCAGAAGCTAATACACCTTGCATTTCTGTTTGGTGGAGCTTCCAGAGGTTTTTTTATGTAAATGCCAGATACCGTTAGAAGCATTCTAACAATTAATTAGAATAAATTATGTAAGAAAATGATTCAAGGAAGAGTATTAAAATTAATTAATAGTAACAGTTGCATTGGATCTTAAATCACCATGTCATGTACCATGACAGAAAAGTCCAGATATTCAAATACAAGCCCAGGATGTTTAGGTTTCACAGCCTGCTCCTAGGAAAGAAGGCAGGTATGTTCTTAATGCAGAATTTAAGAAACTTCTTGAATTCAAGGGATCAGACTGAAAACAATGCACTATTTAAGTCCCCAAACCAGAACTTAACAGCAAATGGACTCGGTGCTAACTCTTCTGCTGAGAGACAGCGGTATTAAACACATCGTAACAGAACATTTGTGTTAGTGAATTATGAATCGCAAGGTGCCACTAAAAGAAAAAGTAATGGTGGCACTCGGGAGCATGTTGTAACCATTACGAGTAAAACTGTAACCACCACTAACAGCCATAACAAATACTAATAAACTGAAACATAATGGTAAAAGAATCCATTTCATTTGCTAAGCGCTAATAATTTAATTAAAAATGTATGCCTTTTGCACAGAATAGTATGTCTGTACCTTTATTCCAAGCAGTGTTAATACGGTTCCCTGGGAAGCACATACTAAAATCCTCCAAAGAAAAAAAAGAAACAATTTAATAAAGCAAGATGCATCCAAAACCTTTAAGTTCATTTATATTTGTTTTTCTTGTACAAATCAAAGAAATAAAAAAAAAACCCCAAACAAACAAATCAAACCCTGGATACAACAGTTTGATCTGATTACTTTTGATACATACAATCTGTTGCAAGGTACTCAAAATTAAAAACAAATGCTCACACGTGTCATATAACAAAATGAAAAAAGTAAATAAAAAAGTTAAAGTACTAGCATGTACATGGATGTAGTATATTAGGAAACAAGTTTATCTGAACACCCATATTTTTCTGTATTTAAAATAGGCATTTAAATCCTTCCCACCCCCAAACAGCATTTGTTGTCAAGAAGTCAAACCCAATTCCCTCAGGTTACATTCCAACAGTATTACCAGAATACAAACTGTTAACTAACAACCTCCCATTACTTCTGTATCACCAAGACTTACGTATGCCACCCTCGGTGATGGTCAACAGTAAAACTGTCCAGCTGGCACATTTACTGTATTTACACTACAAGTAGATAGTGTACATTTAGTAAAGCAAATGTTCAAAACCTGAAATAGTACAGTGAAATAGTCAGCAATAAATTTAGTTTCGTAAGAATTGCATATGCTTTTAATACTTAGAACTTCTGCCATAAGCCTGTTTAAAGCCAGATTTTTTTTAAAAAAGAGAACTTTAAAAAATAGATTTTGTTCTTGCTTCGCTTCCTCTGATACATCCTCTCCGTTACAAAAATGAAAAGCTTACAGTGTAAAGAATCACTTTTAACTTAACCATGTTTGGTTCATGGCTGAGTAAAGATCTGACCTAAGATTTTGGCAGTTGCTTTACACTGGAAGTATCGTTTCACATAGCACCCTCCTGTTCCAAATCTGCTGCTGGTTTATTATGGAAGTAATATGGAAACAGTTTCTGATTTTTTTACCTCTTTAAGGTCTTTGAACCAAGGCACTTAACCACCTGAAACACCAATGAAAGAGGAACCAAGTTTGTATCTTCACAATTCTGATGAATATCTTCTTTAACTTTACCAGAAAACTGCGTCAGTTTTCACTGTAAGAAGTATGGCCTTCAGTTGATGACAACTAGTAGAGCCAAACAGAAGTCAACACAGGTTAGCTAATTCACATCAGCTGTGAACCTGACCTGCTTGGAGTATCTTTTATTATGACAAAACTTAAATTTACAAGAGTACAGACTTACTAGCAAATGAACACACTGCACTTTCTAAACATAAGCTAATGATGAGCAGTATCAACTGAATCATATTAGAGCTCAGATCTGCAGCTATTGTAAATGGCTCTAGCACCAATGGTTTTCAGTTTGTTAGGCCAATCATGCAGTGCTGATGAGTTGGCCTTACAAGTTGGCATCGCAACCAGATGCCAAAAAATCTCCAATTCTTTTACTGAAGTCAGTCACGTCACTAAAGAACAAAGCCTCAGGACCATCTCTTTTTCAGGTAGGCTGACAACCTGAAGAACTCCTTAAGAGAGAGATTAATCATAATTACAGGAATATTGGTCAGCCCTGCCCGGTCCCCTGTTTGTTGAAAAGACATTTCTGCTATCTCAACAGTTAGCACTAGCAAAAATAATTGAACCCCCCCCAACAAATAACGCCTCCAAAAGAATAAAAGAAACGCAATGCCCATTCAGCAACTAAATTCTGTGCAGACACAACTCCGCTGTCACATCTCATTTTCTATTTAAAAAAACCCCACAAAACCACCAACATAAAAAGAGCTACTTTCCCTATGTAATAAAACTTCACGACTGTAGGTCTTTGCCTTCTGCCTCTTTTTTCAAAATTTTGGTGTGCGGAAAATTTTATTTTCCATCTTCTGATACCATGTACACCCAGCAGTTCACCACTGACAAGGCAGTTTATTGTATCAAGTTCTTCCGTTACGTTTTTCACTGAACACTCGTGATTCGTTTTCTGTGTATCCCTATCTGCAGCCACCCCACCCGCAAGGATCTACATTTCTTATGTAATCACTTCTCTTCCAAACCTACTCCATATTCCCATCACTTCATCTCTGACCTTTTCACCTACCTTCACCCAACCAGATGGAAAAAGGTCTTTACTGATGAATATTCTGGTGCACCAGTAAGAAGTTGTCAAGTGTTACTAGACCTGGCAAACACACATTTACACTGAGTGCTACATCACCTCCTCTCTCTACATAGCCTGGATTAAGCTTAGAGAAAAGTTTTAATGCCTTTCATAAAAAGACATATTTTTCAACATAAAAAGCTTAAATTCATAGATTATAAATAATATAATTTCAAAAATTCAAGAATTTTAGGACTTCATTTGCATTTCAGGGGAACTGCGAGTTTAATGTCCTTGATGCCTTCTCAGTCCCAAACCTCTGATAAAGAAGTATGTGTAGGATATACAATAGGTAGAAATAAACAGAGCACGTCTTGTGTCCTGTACACCAATTACAGTAAGTGAAAGACTTAAGAACTAAGCAACTTTACCAGACCAGTTACTATACTGCTTTAGCATTGCCCTGATAAAGTTACCATCTTTTTTCATGTATACAACTACACGTATTTTGACATTGTCAGGTAAAAACATTACTGAAAACAGTATGAGCAAGGGTTTTTTCCCACTACATATGACATTAACAAGTTGTGCCACATTTTCCAGACCGGATTTTAAAAACATGTTTTTGCATTTAAGATATTTGCCACAGATTTTATACATATAAAAAATTGTTTGTTCATCTGTTAAGTTACAAAATTGTAGTGCTTAATATAATAAACATCAAAATCTAAGCTCTTTTAAAAAAATGCTTGTTTATAATACATTGCTTTGTTTTTAAAAGGCAGCAGTCAGTACCAGTCTGGTTTATTTTGCAACTATACTGTAGTGTAAAAACGTTGCTAAACAATTCTGGTACTTTCAGATTGGAAGTACTTATTTTCCAAAAACTATACAGTAATATACTGAAAAAAGAAACTGCAATAGCACTGTTTGTGCCTTTACAAATATATAATGAGAAGTATTATGGCTGATATGGATCAGATTTAATCTGTATTCCATACAGCACAGTTAGTTGCTAAGAACAAAAGAAAGACTTTTAAAGCTTAAGTTGATAAAAAAAGCTTCTGGTACTATTGTCATAAACATAGTAATAAAACAGCTCTCATGGTCTGATGCTGTGCATGTTTTTTGAACCAAGTGACCTAGTAGTTAGCTTTTGTGATCCATCAAGGGTTTGTAATGTTAATCAATACCTAGGAGATCAGTCAGGATGTGCACAAACACCACCCACTTTCTGTCCTTGGAGTGAAACATTTCTGCCTGGTCTGAAAAGGTAAAGGAAGTATACGGATGTGTAAAGTAGTGTGCTTTTTTTTAAAGAGGAAGAAATATATATGCATATATGTATATTTATATATTTTNTGATCACAGCCAGGTAAGGAAGGGCTCGTTTTTGGTGAGTACTGACTCCACATCGTTGAGAATAGGGATCAAGTCTTCTGACTCTAGAGTCCCAAGATCAACATTTGTTCCTGGAAGACAGTCGAGGAAATCAGGGAAACGTGTTTGTTGTGGATTTATGTTCATTGTTGTCTGTGCAATAGTTTCTCCTAGGAAAAGTAAAGAAGAACTTTTGAAATACCAAACTCTTCTTGTGGGTCATTTAAAACAACACAATTCATACAAAAATTAGACTCCCCCTTTCCCATAAGCACTTGTGAGCATTCCTATCCTCTACAAACGTTACCTCAAAACCGTATTTGCTTGCAGAATGCATATTCGTCTAAGAGTTAATTTCATATCCTTGCTTTGCTCTCGAAAGCACAAAAGGCCCTTTCCAGCAGTGTTCAAAGTAATCAGCTTCTGACCTTCCACTTGGGAAGCACGACAGCTCTGAGGTTCACTAGGCTGCACAGGGAGCAATGCAATTGACTCTCACGTAAACCCTCTATCCTGCTCTCTGCACAAGGGTGAATGCTGTCCATGGGGCATAACTGAAAAAAGTATTTTACAGCAATTTAGCTCTGCAACATTATATTACCTTTTTCATAAATTAATAATAACCAGCAGAGAAACCTTTCACTCTTTGCATCACCTAGAACTTCTGATGACTTCAAAAGTAAGTTTAGGTGAGAATTTCACTATCTGGAAAAAAACTTGTTGATTTCCCAGTAATTTATTTCAGTATTTTGAACACCGTGAGGACACTGATACAGAAATAAATACCTACCAAACCCTAAACTAGCTAAATACATTCTGTTTGAAAGCAAATCCAACTTTGCCGTTGTAAGAGACTTACTAATGAGACTTGATTTCCCAGAGTTAGAAAACACAGTGATTTTTACCAAGTATGTAACCCAAGACCAGATTTTCACTCCTCCTACCTTGGACTATGGTATGAAAACACAAATTAAGGCTCAAATTTTCCAACTTTTACTTATTTTGTTTAATATCAGTCTAAGGTAAAAGGGTAGAATCAGGACCTAAGTTAAAGCTGAGAAACTTCTAGGCACTAAGTACCTTTTAGGCACAAAGCACCTTTTAGGCATTTTCCCCCCCAGTCTCAGTCCATTCTCTTGCATAGGAAAGCGAGAGATTATCGTTCAGTTATGCAGTTGTAAAACATTACTGGCTGTAACACAAAGTTATTAATATCATTATACTTTAAGCTATATCAGAGTATTCTACCTGTATCCATCTCATCTACGTTGCTGAGGAAATCTTCAGGTGTCGTTGGTATACTGTAGCATCCTAATCCCAAGCCACTGTCTGTACTCTGTTCCCTGGAATGGTATGGCCCACTACAAATTGAAACATGAAAAAGCCTCAGTAAAGATGTTCTGGAAAACATAGTCCCTGATCATGGTGTTTGAAAAAACACAGCACAACAGGTTATATATTAAAGTTAAATACTGAGTCATTAAGCCTCATTCTCAACTGTTGGCCACTAATGTGGTCATGTTCCATCAGCCCAAATATAAAGCAACTCAAGTGAGGCTACTCTTAAATTCTGAAGTACACACATGTATATATAACTCTCTAGACAAAAACAGTTCCGATAGCCTAAAAAACCCGAGTGTATTTATACTTAGGTAATATACCTATTCTACCTAGAGTCTTCTACATACACCTACAGTACAACTAAAACCACCTGTTACCATTCGTTTCATTTTTCTAAGATTCCTTCTTGAAGTATAAACTGAAAGCTTTCAGGCCAGCCACTCAGCTGTACCCCCTGTTCACAGTAAGTACGAAAGAAGATGATATAGGAAACTACTTTAGAGAGACAGCTTTAAAAGTGTAGAGAAGGCAACAGAACCAATCGTCTAGTGAAGAGGAAACAAACTTGCCTGTTCAAGAAAGGATCAGATCCATTATTTGTAATAGGCCTCATATCTTGTGTCATGGCAGGTGTATTCACAGCTGTCTGAACTGGGACCATGTTTTCTGAGTCCATGGGAAGTTGTCTGCATAGAGCAGCTTCCTGAAAAGGCAAATAAATATAAGGGAAGAGTTATTCCAACAGCTCAGAAGTACAGCAGTCTTGCAACAAGCGAACAGGTAATATATACACATCGTCTTATTTAGGAAAGTAATTCTGAACAATGTAACTGATGACTATTTGTTTACGTTCATGCGAAGTAAATCATCACGTAGACAGACAGAGTCTGTCATACCCACCTGTGCTGGCTTAAAACACTGCAGAATCTACCTTTCAGTTACTACCACAGCTGGCAGCCAGTCCCATAGCTCAGCCAGCAGGCAGACGTGTTTGAGGATTTTCTAATCAGCTTCACGCTAATTCAAAGAGCCTGTTTGCCTGTTTAAACCAGCCTCGCTCTCTGCGTGACGCAGATCACAAAATGCTCGTAATAATGGCTTTACTGGCAGAGCTGTCAGATTGGCAACCTCTAGTGAGGGGCAGTGGCAGACAGCCAGGGGAAAGTCAAACCTTGAACAAGCACAACTACCTGCAGAGTGACAGTCCCTCTACAGCCTTGCTGGCCGCAGGGATCACCCCTACAAAATCCAATTACCTACGTTATAACTTTGGACACCGTGTGCGTCACCTCATCATAAAGCACTGATAGGCCTGCACATTGCAGCTGATTATTGACAGCCTGTCCACGCTTCACGGGCCAGCTAACTCCGGTTGAGGGGTTCCACATGCATACTAGAGCGGTGTAACGCTCAAATTATAATTTCAGTTTACTGTTCAGTGAGGCCAAATTTTCTGAGAGCTGGAGTAGCAATAATAAAGCAGTTTAAAACGTACAGACATACAATCTCCCACATATCTGTTTCTAACAGCTTACCTTAAGCGAAATTGCTCTCAGTTTAAACTGGTGCAAAAGAGAGCAAAATCAGGCACTGGAACTATGTGAGTTGCTACTAGATGATTTAATTGGCTATATACGAAAGCAGAAGAATATCACTTGCAACCCTAAAGTACTTAACACGTTAGAAGAAAACCACTGGAACCAACACTTTGACCCAATAATCTTTAGAATGAACCCTCTGCCTGATAGTAAGCATCTGCCTAACGACCTGTCTCATGTACCCTGTCTTTAGGATGGCAAATGAGCAATTAAGAGCCAAAGGAAACTTGTTTCAGAACTCTTCCTGGAAGGTAAAGTCTTCTAGCATTATCTCTGTGAAACAACCATGACATCTAGTGGTACAGAGGTCTATTCAAAGGTTGTTTGGCTTCACGGGGATGTTCCAGACAAATATCCTAAGATCTTAAAATAATAAAACTGCATCTGTTTTTCACCTAGTTTACTTAGCCTTACTATTTTTTTTTAATTAAATAAGCAAAGGAAGTATTTCCTTTAAATCCTAGTAGAAAACTTTTCTCCACAGAGTCAGTCATTCATTCTCCCAAGTACAGAAAAGATTAAAATGTTTTTCAGGCTGGAATATGATGTTTTACTGTGTTTTCAATTGATTTCTTCATTGAGGAGGACTGGTCTGGTCTCTTCGTGACTAATGTAACAATTATTCATTGGGAATTAACATATATTGGCGCCCACTGATGCAATGTTTCCTTTATAATCGAATTATCAATATATTCACTGATAAATAATAATTTACATTAGATGGTGTCATTATTTAGTAAGTGTTAAGAATAAATAGCCTGAAGATTCTTAATAGTTTATGTATGACAGCTTATGTATGGCATTTGTCAAGTGACAATTCTAATGGTGATGCTTCTATTCATAATTAAATCACCAGGAGTCTGTGAAAATGTACAAACTTCAGAAAATGGGCAGACCGGCTTTTTTAGCTGTCTACATGAAGATACTGAAAGTATTTTTTTCAATATAAGAATAGCAACTGCAGCAACACAATCAAGGCTAGTACTAGAAAGATAGCCAGAAAGAAATACAGAAAGAGAAAGGAAGAGAGAAGAAAAGGAAGACAGATAAAATGAGGCAGGATATACTTAGCTAGGATTTTTTTTTGTTAAAGGGCAATCCAGCAATGAAGTTCATGTTTTTGATACTTGGGCAGTGCATTTTCAAAACTCACTGGACATTGTTCCACATTAGCAAAGGTAAGATTGAAACAGGAAAAAAAAAAATCAAAAAAAAAAAGCCTTTCCCCTAGTTTGCCAGGATGTAAAATACATGTTGGTTATCATTCTGGTTGCTGTCATTTCTGAAAATCAAACGCTATTACTAAAAATAAAATAACTGAGAACATCCTGTTCAAGATCCAAATATTTGCCTCGTTCAGAATATTGTGACTAAGTCCTAATTTGATGTAAATTATGTCTCTTTGCTGCTTTGCATGTGTGTTAGTGCACTGAAAATACTGCCCCAATACTACCCTTTTTTATTGTAAGGGTGATTGAACATTGGAGCAGGTTTCCCAGAGAGGTTGCAGAGTTTCCATCCTTGGAGATATTCAAAACCTGACTGGATGCAGCCCTGAGCAACCTGCTGTAACTGACCTTGCTTTGGGCAGGGGAGTCAGACTAGCCAATCTCTAGAGGTCCCGTCCAACCTCAATTATCCTGTGACTCTACGAATCAAAGAATGGCCATGTGCGTACACACATCTTTCTGAACAAGATTTTGCTTTTCTGTTTCGGACAATCTTCTTAATAATTTCTTGCCAGCTGTCATGCCTTTTTTTTTTCAATTATCAGATTGAAATTCAATTGTATTGCTCAATACAACTGCACTGTATCAAACATAAGCCTGAAAATATCTTGCCTGTAGGAGGTCGTGGAAAATCTTTTCTGTATCCAGCAACTTCTCAATGGATCATATAGCACAAATCAGTGTCTCAACTTGTTGGGGACTGTGTATATGTATGTTGGGTGGGTAGGGGAGAGCTTGCCAAGCTCCCTGCTCATGAAAGAGAAAAATTGAACTAAAAATATACTGTCCAGAAAAATGTTAAAGCTGAAAAGTTGATAATAACAATGGTTAACCAGAGTGACAAGCTAACAACCAACTGTTCTACCAGAGAGCAGTGCCAAAGAAAATCTATGAAGGAAAAGTCATGCACCTGCAGAGAAGAAAGGCCATTATTTAAGGACGTATTTGTTGACAATTTGTAGGTGCATTCACAGCAAGAGTTCTGAAACTCTTTTAATTAAAAATGCCAGATGCCTAGCAGGGATGATGTTCTAGTGTCTTCTGTTTCCACACCAGGTAATGACGTATTGACAGCCTAAAGTTCTATCCGAGTAATTAATTTTACACAATTGTTCTCACTATACTGCCAAAGACAGCTTATTTCTGAGACTAGTAGATTCTATCACTTTGAAAGACTTGTAATCACTCCACTGCTTTCCACAGCCATTGTAGAAGTACTGTATATAAGACAAAAGCTGTGTATGAGGAAAGTGAGGAAAGGTTTCCAAACGACACCGAAAAATCTGTACAATTCCATAAAATTGTTTTTAAACATAGAGATAAATCTCTTCTTTATGAAACACGTTTAATTAAATGATCACAAGAAACATGAGGCTTTTCTCATTCTTCATGTCATCCCTTATTCCTTTGAGCTCATTACAGAAGCACAGAGACACCTCTCCTCCCTTAAGTCTATGATTCCTCTGGTAGCTTTCCAAAACAGCAAAACACAAAGCACTGGTAGAGATTTCTGAACCTCCAACTACTTAAAAAATGCAGTTGCACATAAAATCAAAGTACATTGCAAAAAAACATAGTGTTGTTAATGAAAGGAGTTTCATATGTTTAACCATCCATGAAATAAATATTATTCCTCTCACACTGAACTGCACAGAAAACAGGCAAGAATTTCCTTACAGCTTCTTATTTCTCTTACAGACAGACTCAAAAAATGCCAAGCCAAATAAACACACTGAAAAGAGCAGATAATTTCTTATATCTACTGCTGCTGGCTTGTTCCATCTGGCAAAACTGCACCTGTATTACCTACATTTAGGTTAAAACAGATACACAGGCTATGTTTCAAGGACACTCCTTCCAAAACAGCTCAAGTTCCAAGGTGAAGTTTATCTAACATGGAGTAAGCCACTCAACTACCAAGGTCAGTATGTTTTTCTGAGTGCTGAAAGCCCTGGGCACAATGTGCAAACTCTTTATTGCATATACGGTATAACTGCTCTGAGCATGCTTAGCAAGTCCAGTTCTAACCTCTAGTTGTTTCATGTTACACTAGAAGAAGAACTTTCTGATAACGCAATGTCTGTGCCACTTCAATAAACAGCTATGACTGTAATTGGGACAACTAATTGTAGCTAACAGCAGCGAAGTGACAACAGAACAGGTTTTGTTGTGGGCTAAATGCCCAAGCAAGTGCCATGGGCAAGCTCGTACAGGCCAAGCTGAAACCTGCGCTACTTCAACGTCACTGTTACTCGCCTTGTAACCTCAGGTTAGCCTGTACTTGCTGCAACCATACCTTCTTTTTACAGAATAGACAGGCACTGCCTTCCTCCAGAAAGACACAAAGATTCTTCTATACCATATTGTAAGGGGGGAAAAAACTGAAACACCAGTAACTTCTGTAACTGCCTCCCCATTTCCACAGTAATTTAACTTCCCAAAGTAGCTCAGAATAGACCATTAACAAAGTAAGAACAAGGGCTCAGAGACTACATTACTGCTATGCATCAGACTGTTTATCCTATGGTCAGTAAGATGAACTGTCAGCCGTTTGAGAAGGATTTTTGTTAAACTTGAAGGTTTTTCAGTGAACTGCCTTCCACAAATAGGAAAGCATTACTGCAAAATGTCCATTCTTGCCAGGGTGCTGGACTTACTACGTTAATGCTGGCTGGCTGTTTTCTGTCCTGCAGCTGACCTGTGTAATCAGGGAATTCAGACAGTGATCTCTTTGAAAAACATGGTGCCAACTACTACTTAGTCCAACAAGGAGAGATTCATACCCAGGTTTATTAATCACGTCCCCAGATACAGTAATTGGCCCTCCTAACCGCTAACTGCAGCAGGGCCAACAATCCATTCCAGGAATGCTTAATCTACTACATGATTTAGACAGGCCTTGCAAAGCAAGACAATTTGTGAGTTGAAAAGCCTCCAGCACCCTAAAGAAAGACTCACACTGGCATTTATAGAATCTCAGTTCCTCTATCTTATTTGTTGCAAGAAACACTACGTTTACCGTATGGTTACTTGATCCACTCTCACTTGGAGAATGGCGTGGCACCTCCTGTGTCTTTATTTCAACATACTGCATGTTGCCTGTAATATTAACTCAGTGTGTACTTATACGAAACAACAGACTCCTGTGTACTGGAGTCAAGAGTTAGGCTGGGGAAGCAGAGTACTGGCTCTACCATACATTAAGTATGCTCCTCCTCTGCTGCTGCCTCATGCAGGTGATTTGTTCAGAAGTCACATTACAATTTTAGTACTGTTACAGATGTTAAGAGTCCTTTGGTTCTTTGCTTCTTTGATATTATTACAGCAATGTTCAATAGTAATGGATCAATTACACAATCACAAAAGCTCTGTGATAGCCTGTTATGTCCTGTTCTCTATGGTAAGCATGACTGCAAGGTTCTTAAGAAGAATATTCAGGAAACTCCTACCTTAGGTTAAAAAGTCTGCCAAAAACCAGGAGAGACCTCTGGCAGCCCTGTGAATGGCAATGTTACAGTTGCAAGCAACGAGAATAGCCTTAGCTATTCAAATTAGCTCTCAGCTCTCAAATGCAGGCGTGCCTCCTGTTGGCCAGCAGACAGCAGTTAGCTCATAAAGGACCCAATGCCCATAATGATCTATCTGCTTGCCACTACAGCATATGCTATTTTAAAAACCCAAAGGGGATTTTCAAAATAAATAACAAAACAAAATAAATTAAAAAATCCCCACAGTTCTCTGACATCACAAAGGCATGTCAAAAAGCTTCATCAGGGGTTTATCTTTAAAAGCTTCAAAGCATTGCAGTGAGTTAAATTATTCACTGCCTGTGAACACAATTCTGATGTAAACACCTTTTTAGCTGTATGCCAGACAAATCTAGAAATTCACTGTCACATTTCCTGGAACCCTCCTTGGCAGAACTGAACTGAGCTCCATGCTTAGTTGCCAAACAGTCACTTCCAGCTGGGGGAGACTAGTGAGAGCATTTTTATAGTGAGTTTACATTGCTAGTTACTGCAGTTCCTTTTCTACCAGTCCTCGTACTTAGGGTGGAAAGTGAGACATTTAGACATTGCCTGTGCCATCAATAAATGCGACTATGGGCCAGCTTGTGCAGTGGGAGGAGTACAGCAGGGCATTTTTCTGTTCAGGCCGTTGCAGGCCAGTCAGGTTCTACTCTGCGAGGACAAAACAGCGATAAATCTTCCTCTGCATCCCCATACACCGCTCCTTCTACAGCCTCTTTTGAGCCCCTGTATCTTTCTCTGCACAAATTTATGAATAGGATTGGGGGATCAGAAAGGAACCTCTGAGAAGTGTTGCCTTTTTGTCACTGTTTGTACCCTTCTAAACAAGATGCAAGATGGCACTTGTGCACACAGAGAAGTGCTGGGACATCTTCCTTGTAGGGCCCTTTCAGAGATTTCTTACTGATCTCACCTCTAACTACTTCCATATCCAAGAAGCTCTTGAGCAGCAAGCAGATTCTCCCTTTTCCTTTGGAAAGCTGACAAAAACAGATCAGTAAGAAAATTAACTCTTTCCAGAATGACAAAACTGATTAAGGAAACATTTAAAGAAGCTGTCATACGGGTTTTCTGAAATGCTGCCCTTCCTGCATGTAATCAGTTAGCAGTTCTAGAGGCTTTACCAACTAAATGAAGAGGAGGACAAAGAAGGAAACAAATTCCCTAAGCAGTGAGCTTCCAGAACTCCGTATTCCTCCTAGCTGGGCGTGCTGCTCCACCCAAGCAGCTGCAGCCAGGAATGGCTGTGGGGAGCCAGCAGCTGCTGCCAGGCTGAAAGGAGGTTTGTGACCCACCAGAAGAATTCCTCCCCTCTCACTCAAACTCTCTGCACCTCCTCGCAGTTGCTAGCAGCAGTGTGCACACTTACTCAGCGTTTTTACCTCAGATAGGTTACACTAGAAAAGCAAAAGCAGCAGCGAAGGGTCAGGGCAGGAGTAACTGTACTTGAACGCAGACGACTCCAGAGATTTGGTGCATTCTTCTCAGCTGCCAGGGTTCAGGAGTGCTCAGGTTACTGGCAAGGAAGCTCACAAAGTTCTGTTAGGAGGGACGGATTTTTCATCTTGCTTTCCTTGGGTGGGAAATATGTTGTTGCCCAAGAGCTACCCCAGTTCTGAAAACTTTTGTAATGCGAAGTGATACCGTCCTGCTTCATACAATGTGGAACTCAAACAAACACCATAGGTGCAGGGTGGTACTAGGCATAGGATGTTGGGGGCCTGATTAAGTACGGCACAGCTGCAGAGTGTTGTGCATGTATTAGTTTCAAAGTAAAACACAGTCAGCAGAGCAGGGAAACCAGCCCTTGTGTTAATGGCACAACTGTTTTGAAGCTTAATTTGCTCTTGTCCTGAAGAACAGAGCCAAAGAGTAAAAATAGCTAACACATTATTAGCACAATAACAATTATGACTAAGCTCATACCAGATATCCCACTCTCTTCCACACCCATCTCTAATATGTTCTGAGCTCTTGATAGTAAAGGAGAAGATATGCAAAAGGCTTGAGATCACCGCTCAGGGCAGAAACCACCACCTTGAACATAGTTCTGCACACACAGGTAATCTATCATAATGTAAATCCCCAAAATTACGGGTAATGGAATGTGGGCACAAGATGTTGGTGTCTGTACAGTTTCTAGACTCAGGTCTGAACCATGGAAGTCAAATTCAGCCCTGACATGAGCAGGTAAAAAAGTTCAGAAACTTCAGCGGAATCATATCTGCCTTTCACCCCTGTTCAGCAAGGGCACTGAGCACTTGCTTAACTTTGAGCATGTACATATATTCACCAAAGACGATGGGAATAATCACATGCAAAGATAGCCAAGTGTTGCTGCAGGAACTATGAAAGCACGTAATTTTAATGCTTTTTTTTTTAAATGCAGCTAAATGGTGCTGTATAGTTTCAAAATGTATTAATGACTTTTTGTTAATTACTTTTGTTAAGCAATTTTTTTTTAAGTTCTTATACATATATTTAGACAAAGGAGGTAAAAGTAAAAAGATAAATGAAACAAATATATGGTTGTAAAATGTTTTTACAAATATTCACAGTAATGTTTTTGTGATTCAACTCGTCAGACATCCATTTTCATTTTGTTATCGATCTCTTTTACAAAAGCCTACTATATGATAGTATGTACACTCATCCTACATTTGGTCTTTCTATCTGCACAAGATGAAGTTACTAAGGTTCCAGTGGTGTAACTGGAGAGAAATTTGACTTACATATAGTTTGTACATGGGAAGAAAAGCACAACCATATTCTTGTTGTTAGAAGTCTGTATTAGTATAAAGACCCACATCAAACTGCATTTTCTGTATATGAACAAAAAAAAGAACTTTCAATACAATTCTAATAACATTTAATATGGTGAGTGATTGTAATGATGTCTATTATTACTTTTTGAAAAGTGATGTTTTGATAAAATCCAATTTAAAATTATTTGTTCTGAAAAAAAAGCATGGAAAAAGAGCACCTCACATTCTCAGTCATTACAGACATTAAAGACCTTTTATTCCATTAATTTTACTGAGATGGTATGTTTAAAAAAAAAAAAACCAAACAACCTATTTAGCAAAAACAATATTCAAAGGCTGCAGAGAGAAAACCAAAAAGCTGGCCATTATTTGTGGTTTTCATGACTGCTGCCTCTAAAAGATGACAAATCCTTTGTGAGCACATCTCCCACTGGTAAATCTGCTCTTATCATCCAGATCTCTATTTCAGACCTAAAGGTTTTAAAGATGTGTGTGTCCCTTTCTTTGCTACCCACAAAGTCTTCCAGAGGTCACTGAGATGCTCCAGTCTGTTTTCATCACTAATGTGTTTTCTCTCAGTCATTCTCCTCCAGACTTGGAAGAAAAAGTGCATCACTCCTCACCTACCCGCGGCTAGCCAACCTATGACATATCCTCTGCTACTCCTCCTCAGAGGGCATCTAAGTGTGAGGATTTTTCTTAGGCTTCTTTTTGCATTTTACACCAGTCACTAACATTTCAAAACATTACAGCAACTTATGGTTCTCTAATAAATCATCAGAGAAGTTCAGCCAATTGGCATCATTAGCCCAGTAAGAAACACGCTTCTACCTGCTGCAAAGAAATGTCATACTGTATTTCTAAATACAGTACAAACAAACATTACCCTAGAATAACCACGAATTGTGGTACAATCCCAAAGGCAAAAGGACTGAAGGCGTGAAATAATAATTCCACAAAATTATTATTTCCACAGAGTATGGAAGTAAGGTTGGGTAACCTGGGAGGAATACGGAGATATTGTCCGAGGACACAGAGATGAGTTTAGAAAGCTAAAGCCCAGCTGGAATTGAATCTGGCCAGGGGAGTCAAAGCCAACAAGAAGGGCTTCTGTAAGTACCTAGGTGGCAATAGGAAGGCTAGGGAAAATGTGGGCCCACTGCTTTTCCTAGGAGGAGCGGCTGAGCGAGCCGGGACTGTTCTGCCTGGGGAAGAGGCGGCTCTGGGGGATCTCATCAATGGATACAAAGACCTGCAGGGAGGGTGCAAAGAGGACGGAGCCAGGCTCTTCCCAGTGGAGCCCAGCGACAGGACCAGAGGTGATGGGCGCACACCGGCACACGGGAGGTTCCCTCTGAACGTCAGGAAAGACTCTGTCACCGTGAGGGTGGCCGAGCCCTGGCACAGGTTGCCCGGGGAGGTGGTGGAGTCTCCATCCTTGGAGGTAGTCAAAAGCCCCCTGGAGATGGTCCTGGGCAACCAGCTCTGGGTGACCCTGCCTGAACAGGGGGGGTTGGACCAGACGACCTCCAGAGATCCCTTCTGACCTCAGCCAGTCTGCGGTTCTGTGATTTTGTGAAAGTTACTATTTTTAAAGGTACTTAAAACTGTAACTGCAGCATTTACAAGGCCACCAATAATGGTGTTATTCTCGATAAAATGTACTTTGTTCACACTCTTCTGGAAAGAAATACGTTCTTTATTTTCTCCAAGGAAGCTGATTAATATGCCATGCAAAACACAACATCACCAGTGGAGTTGTCCGTAACAGAAGAAACACAATTGTTAAAAACTTTTTGTTTCCTTAAGGCAGTGTAAAGGAAGTTACATACCTATTTTGTACAATATGAGTCATTGTATAGAGCTGAAACTTAAGAAATAGAACAATAAACAAAACATCCACAAAGAACCATCTCTGGAAAGTCTTAAAATCAGAGGCATTCATGTAAGATGTGAATGTGATTTTATTTTCATTCAAAGGCAAAGGGTGCAAGTCATAGAGTTGGGATCAGAGTCAAGAACAACTCCCTGTGTTCTGCCTTTATCTTCAGTGAAGCAAGAACATGGTCGACTATGCAAACTCAAGTTAAACTGAGAATTAACCAATGATAGTTGCTCTAGGTTTATAAACAGACACAGAATAGAATTTGGTCCTTAGGCTACTATTATAGCTGGTAAGAAAGACACCAGGTCTGTAACTCCTGACAGATGACCATTTTGTGTTCTGTTCAATGCTAGTTTAGAGAAAAAAATGAAATGTTCTGTTTATATTAGCTTTTTGGTTACCCTTACCTAAAACAATGGTTAATCTTGACAAAAGTAACAGAGCCATTACTTGTACCTGGTAAAAATGTGGATGCATTGAACTAAAGGCTCTTGAAGAAAATAAGAGTATCCTTGGCATTACCTGTCGCAGTAACTCCTCCTGACGCATCCTAATTCGCTCCCTCTCCATCTGGATTCTCTGGAGCCTCAACTTCTGCTGCTGCTGTTGCTGTGTGGTCAGTGCACTGGGCAAGTTCAACAGCCCTGGCTGCGGAGTCTGGGGAGGACGACTCTGCTGCGACATGGCTGTGCTGGGTGTTATTTGGTGCTGGTGATTCATGACTGTGGGAAAGAAAATAAATCATGGATGGTTAAGTAGAATTGTACTGTAAGACAACAGAGGGCGTAGGACACATGTTGTTCATTTACAGTAGATAGTTATTAGGATTACTGTATTTCAAATGACTAACTACTCCATCTGGCAAGATCTGGTACTAATAACTGCTTAATAAATAATTTTTAATATTTCATATGTGTATAAAACACAAATACTTACAGCAAGTATTTATATTCATCCTGGTATGTTCAAATGTTTACCTAATGATATGCAGTAAATGACATGCAAGTTTTTTTTAACTGAAAATTCCTCTACAAACGTGTGCCTGTAATATGCAGTAAGCTAGTAAAAATGTTTTCAATTTTAACATTTTCTTTATTGACAGATCTAAATCAATTATTGTATGAATAATTACCAGCATAAATAATGAGCACTGCGTGTGCTTTCCACCACTATGAAGGAGATACACACTTTTTTCAATGATGCGCACATGAGAGATGTTCCAGTCGCAGTTAAGAAGCAAACCTTGCAGGAGGTCCTGTTCCCTGGCAGGCTGTAGCCTTCCTGTATCGTCACGGACGAGTCACAGTCTCTGTGTACTCATCTATAAATGAGGGTTATTACATCTTGCAGAAGTGTTTTAAGTACTCTTTACCTCACAGGCACTCACACTTTACAGTAATCAAAAGCAGCTTGAGAACTGTAACTGAAGAAAAAAAATGCATCTAATGAGGTCCAGCGACAAGCTGGACTGTCAAGACGTTACAAGCGCAGCGCAATAAAAAGACACCAGAAACTAAGAGAAGCTACATCTTTCTATAATATCCTTAACATACTTTTACTTTTTCAAAGCAGGTGAAATGCAAGGAAAAGATAATTGAATTGAACCCGTACCACATGGATAAATAAAAAAGCAAAGTAGTGAGAATCACTGCTAACTCTTCTTGATAGATGTCTTTGTCTCTTTTGAACAAACACCGCCCTTTTCTCAAAATGGCCTCAGCCATTCCGTGTTTCAGGATGCAGTCAGTGTAAGCTAGCTATCTGAGTTCACAGTCTGAGAATTACTATCAACAGCAAAACAGTGTAACTGCAAGTTACTAATATATTATACCAGTTTCATTATCAAACTCAGCAAAAATCATTATCAGTCTTGTACTGAAGTAATTGCCTAAATTCACTGCTGCTTTAAACAGTTACATCAGGCAAGAATCGGGTTTAATGAGTTCTTAAATGCAAGGCTGTATAAAATTAATCCAAAAAAGATGCCAAGTTCAGGCCTGGCATAACTCCTCTCAGGAGGTACATAAATCAGGTAAGGCTGAATTTACAGTTCATGGTTTCATTTGCAAACGAAAAAGGTCTAATAAATTAGAGATTAAGGTGTCTGATTTTAGACCTGATTTAAGACAACAGAGGGATTTGTAGCTCTCTCCTGAGTTCTGGATATGCAAGCACCATATTGTACAGTTAATATCTTACAAAGAAAACCAAAATAGTCTTTTGCACATTTGATTAACAACTGAAACTTTATCTGTTGGCATATTCAGATTTCGAAATGACCATTAATTTACCACCTTTGGTAGGAGATTCAAAAGGTTCGTCTGGGGCATAACTCCATAGATGGCAGGTGAGAAAAAGGACCTTTTGCAAGCAAACCTGATTTTTATCCATGTAAACCAGCTAAACCCTTTCACTTGCAGACAGAAGGCTGCTGCTCAGACAGTTAATGTTGCTTAGACTGTTAATGTTACTTAACATAATCTTTTCTGGTCAAATTCAGAAACTATAAATCAGAGCAGAATTCTCTGTTGGATGGGCATTTTTATTTAGAGAAGTGTTACAAAAGAAATTGCGAGTCTTCCTGTAGCTCCACAGTCACTCTGGTTAATCATGCCACAAAGCTAAAATAATCACTTGGCACCTTCGACAGCAGGTATCACTTGGCCATGGAAACATAACCACCCCTTCTCTGTCGAAATGCTTCCCTCTTAGTAATAGGCTTAGAAAAAAAAGGAGGAAATTGAGACAGAGAGGGGAAACTGCATAGCGTACCTCCTTTTTATTTTTGAGTAAAACGTATCAGCTCCCAGCAATGCAACCTAATACCTTTTGTGAACAGTTCCTTCTTTTCCTCCCCCACCTTCACATTTCCAGTAAAAAAGACATACAGCACCTAAAGCCAGTCTGGATTACAAGTGGTAGCCATGCACTGCTTTAAAAAATTGACATTTTTTGCAAGAATTCCTTCACTAACAGGGCAATAGAATCATTAACAAAGCTCTTACCTTTCAACAAGAACACCCCAGATACTAAAATACTCTCTAGAAGAGATACAGTATTTTTCTGTCCAAGGACTAAGATTTGTATCTTCCTTTTTATCTTTCACTCATTGTTCTTACCATATAAGAACTGAAATCTTAACTCAGTTCTATGCTTCTCAGACCTGAACATACTTATGCTGTGTATACATCTGACCTTAAAGGACACAGTACAGCAAGCACTGTTAGAAGTGTACATTGAAAGAAATGGGTTGATGATTTTACAGCCTGGATCAAATGTATGATACCCATACAATGCAAAGTGCTGAACTTAACTCATTCTGCCAGTTCCAAGTTAAAATTTTTTTTGAAAGGTTGACTTTATGCTAGCCAGCTTTCTGCCAAATCAGGTACTGTCTTGTCTTTCTGCAGCTGGAGTAACACAGGTACATAGGCATTAGGCCAGCATAAACTTTGCCCTGCTTTGTTTGACAGAAATATTTACTGGTACTCATATAGATCTGAATCAATTTTTTCCTTCTGGGTGATACAGCATCACACAGGTCCAGCATGTAAAGACTATGGAACCATTTGAGAGTGCAGCTGCATGATATTTTAGCTTCAGTGGCAAATCCAGCTCAAGAAATAATCCAAGTTAAAAGCAGGCCTGCAGTAATATAACCTTTTCACAGATTCAGTTTATGTGTGGTCCACAAACAGCTGTATCCACACAAATGACATCATGCTTCCACATGAAACCAGAGTGTTGCCATTTTATCACCTCTTCCACACCCAGCTGCTTGCTCCTGCCCACGTGCTACCCCTTTACTGAGCTGGCAAAAGCGTTTTTGTGGCCACACAGGAAACTAAAAACTGCCCAGGGATAAAAAGAAGGTATTTTCTGGCTAGATCAGTTCCCAGCATAAGTAACTGGGTAGCTATGAAACTCTTTATGTGCAACCAACGTAGGAGTCCAGGTGGGAAGAATAAGCTGGTTGCAGGAAAGACAGACCAAAGCCAGCAGTAATCAGTAACTTTTCAGTGCTAAAAACCCTGAAAGGTTAGCAAGCTGCAGTGCTGAGGGGAAAGGTAGGAATGAGAGCCGGGTGCAGAAATCAAACCACTTTCATAATGCAAAACAATATATAGGGACACGTTTTAAGATGCAGTGAATGTAGTCTTATTCCCATTAAGTAAGAAAGAAGTATTATAAGTACAATTATATAAATTGTATCAGTGTAAATCTGGTGTTAAATTGCCAGGACCATAAGCACTTAGGCAGGACTAACTCTTCTCGTGTACAAAAACACGTGCTTAAATTTTTGGCGTGTTAATGGTTGAGTGAATAGAACAACCATGGTAAGAACCCAGGCTGGCTCAAGGATTATCACAACACAGTTAAGTTCTCTGTAAGAAAATTGCTTTCATCTAAGCAGCACATGCAAACGATAGAACCAGGGAAAATTAAGTAAAGATTAATAGCCTGTACAGTGTGTCTGGGATACACTCAGGGCTAGGGCGTGAGTTGTAGTGCTATTTGTCACGGCTATCTGTTGTCTTTGCTATATAAAATACTCTTCCTTCTTCATCAGCTGATCTGTACCCATGTTGTATCACAGCTGAAATTATACATGCAAGAAGGCAAAGAACAAGACAATATGAAAGTGCTGAGGAATATTTCTCTGTGAGCTATGGTCCCCAATAACCCTCCAAGTAATTTCTTCTCATGGGGACAGACAGAATAGTTTGGTCCAATGAACTCTGTATCTTGGAGTAAATTACTTTTCTTTCAAACAGTACTACCCATTGTTACATACCATCAAGGAACTACAGAAAGCTCAGTACAATGAGTAAAGTAGAGCATTCCCACACCTTGATATTAGGAGTAGAAATTACATCAAACTGAATCTCCTACAAGTCAAGTATGCCGTAAGTATGTGATCATATTTCTAAGAAACAACAAAAATCCATTCTACTTCCAACAAAAGTTATTTACATCACCTGGGTTTGATAAAGCTATAGCTATGGCAAGGTTTTACAAGTTTCAGTGCAGGAGATGCACAGAAGGCAAAGGAGTAGGTAGAGGCTATCCTCAGCCAGTTCCACCACCTGCATTACCTGGCTCTGCTCCTCTTTCAGGCAGTGCCTTTCTCCTCAGAGGTTTGTCAGTCTAAATCTCTAGACACAGGTCCACAGAAAAATAGATCGGTTCAACACTACCACTAACTGGAATGGCTTTTAAAGAACCATTGTTTTGGGTCACAGAGAAAAAACTTACTGAAGGTCATTTGAACGCACTGACACCACATTTTTCTCCAGCATATACTGCTTCAAGAAAAAAGTGGGATTTGGGTAACTCTCCATTCAGTTTGAATACCAGACACCCACTTTCACAGCAGCCTGAACTGGATAGACTCAGAAACATTAAGTATAGGGGAGTCACGTGTCTGTGTTTTCAAACAAGTACAGTTTTGTCAAGGCATCTGGATAGAGTATGTTTATGGTAAAGTCTAACTTAAAATGGAGCATTAAATTGATATGGTGATAAAATCCATTTTCTTTTTTTAATGTCAATAAAAAAGAGTTTATAAACACACAGGTGCTAAGGCCCAGGTTTTGCTCATACCAACTGCGTAACAGCATCATTCCACTTGAATTATTCTTGAGTGCAATCATAATAATGTCCCATAAGCAAATTTAGGATGTATGTGGTGTACTTTTGTGAAGCCAAATCTAGTTTTTGGGCATGTGCATGCACACATATAATGTACATTAAGTTAGTCTAATCTAGCTCAAAACAAATATTAATTGGAAATGAAAATAGCATAAAACACAAAGACTCTGAAGTGATTCTTTTTTTATATCTATTACAGAAAGCAAAATGAAACCAAAACCTGTGGCATTCTGCAGCACTTCCCACAACAACTGCTGCGTTCAGCTGCTCTAAAAATATATCCTCAGGGTCAAAATGTTACATGTACAGTAATGAAACAGCTGACACTGGGAACTAGCTGAAGAATAATTGTATTATGGCAGATTTGCAAGTACTGTTTTGCATTGGTTCCACTGAAAGGCACTGAAATTAATATGAGCGAGTCTTCAGTTAATGTGTTCAAGTTTTAGGGCTTTTCTATACCAGCAGTTCACACATGATGGCACGTGGAATGTGTCCTCTGCAAAACAGCCTGTCCAAATGGTCCTCCAGGCTTTTGAAAAGCACTGCCCCTCACTTTCCTGGGGACTACTGAAGCCTGGGTCATATGAAACGCTGCATATCATCTCCAGCTTGAAACAGCCCCACAGGATAAACATGAGGCCAAAGACATGCTAGTAAATACTCATAGGCAGCAGATAATTCCTTTACATGTGTCGTGTTTCCTTGTGTCGTGGTTTAACCCAGCCAGCAACTAAGCACCACACAGCCACTTGCTCACTCCCCACCACTCAGTGGGATCGGGGAAAGAATTGGGAAAAAATGTAAAACTCCTGGGTTGAGATAAAGACAGTTTAATAGGACAGAAAGGAAGAAAATAATAACAATAATGATAATAATAATGATAATAATGATAATGATGGATGATGATGCTGATGATGCTGATGATGCTGATGATGCTGATGATGCTGAT
>VYZV01002402.1:36817-52089 GCA_013401275.1 Pandion haliaetus | reverse complement strand
GTTCTTTTCCAGAGCTGTCCCATAAAACTCTCACTCCTACAGAACATGCAAGTCCTCTACAATGCTTTCAGCTCTCCTGTAAGTATTATTTCATCAAGCAGAAGCAGGTGCCAAAATTATTCACATTGACCACAACTGAATCGTGTCCACTTCTTTCAGGATATCCAGTAATTAAAAATTACCTGGAACAGGAAGCCTTTCCACTGTGCAGGTGGTGTGAGGGTAGGGGCTACACTGAGGGAAAAACATGTTCCTCTCAATGTTATGTATTTGTAGCCAAATTTCCAGCCAATGCAAACCAAGCCTGCAAGACCTAGACCATGCCATGTATGCTAGTTATCACTAAAATACATACCACCTGTTTTTAAACACTTTGGGATCTGCATTCTTATCTCCAGAGACTCACTTTGACATGGCAACCAAAACTGCATTTTATCATCCTCAAACAATAGCAGCTATACCTCTTTTATCATGGCAGGATGTGGAAACTTTGGTTCATGTGTTTATTGCTCTTAGACAGGATTATTGCATTGTTTTATTGGCTGGATTTCCTGGCTGATTAAAAAAAATGAAAGCAGAGGCAAAATGGCATAACTCCCAGCCATATCCAGACCCAATTAAATTACCGTTAGCAATACAGCTGAAAGCTAAACTTTTTAGATTCACGGAAAAATTTCTACAATACAAACAGTAGTCAGTGTAAGAGGCTCTTCATGTTAAATTCTGTTGTGTAATACATAATATCTTCCACCTTAGAGAACCAGTCTATTTAATAGTTAAAACTATCCTGCTTCTATCACTTGTGTCATGCCTGCTGGTGGATCTTGACAGAGGAAGCTTCTAAGGTAAGGAGCTTTCTCTTTTTCAGTAGGAAAAAAAAATAATAATCAAATAGTTCTTCATCTGGAGTTTGACACAGTAAGTTAACATGGTTGAACTCTCAGCATCAATGCATACACTGACCCTAACCAAATTAACATGAGGTTTTCTACTGTTCTGTGCATGACCTGCTTGATCTATAAAAAGGACATAAATATCACCAACTTCTACCACAGATGTGCCATGTTGTTTTATTTTTCTTATACTCTGTATTTACACACGATCTGATCAGGTGAAAGTGCAGGTGTCAAGTGCAAACAAAAGTACATGAAGCGCCCTTCTCCCCCTGCCAGAAATTGTTCTCTATTCTTAAGTGTGTATTACATATTCTGAAACTCAACTACCCAGTGTTGACGATACAATACCCATTTTCTTTATGGTGCCAGCCTCCTACCTGATGAAAGCATGAGAACTGCACCGGGACCCTCTGATCTGTCACAAAGGTTTTCAAGAACTGATAGCATAAAGCCCTGAGCAGCTGGTCTGGTCTCATAGCTGACTCTGCTTTGAGCAGGAGGTTGGGTTAGAGTTCTCCCAAGGCCCCTTTGCACCTGAATTATTCTGTGATGGCTACAACCTTACATTTTGCAAGGCCCCAATCCTCAGCCATGTGGGGAAACTCATCCAGCTTCTTTCCTTACCTCAGAATAGGCATCCTTACCTTTGCAAGCTCATAACATTATTACTTACCTCCTAGCAGTTGCCCCTCACCTCATTACACCTGAATGCGTTCACAATTTCTTATAATACCCCTTTGACGATGACCAGCAGCACAGAGATAAATTAAAACAGTCTGCCCCAGTGTGCTGGTTTTGGCTGGGATAGAGTTCATTTTCTTCATAGTAGCTGGTATGGGGCTATGTTTTGGATTGGTGCTGAAAACAGCATTGGTAGCACAGGGATGTTTTCGTTATTGCTGAGCAGTGCTTGCACAGAGCCAAGGCCTTTTCTGCTCCTCACCCCCCACACACCCCACCAGGCAGGAGGCTTGGGGGCGGCCACAAGAAGTTGGGAGGGGACACAGCTGGGACAGCTGACCACAACTGACCCCAGGGATATTCCAGACCGTGTGACATCACTCAGTATGTAAAGCTGGGGGAAGGAGAAGGAAGGGGGATGTTCGAAGTGACGGCATTTGTGTTCCCAAGTCACCATTACTTAGTGTGCTGGAGCCCTGCTTTCCTGGAGATGGCTGAACACCTGCCTGCCCATGGAAAGCGCTGAATAAATGCCTAGTTTTGCTGTGCTTGTGCATGTGGCTTCTGCTTTACCTATTAAACCGCCTTTATCTCAACCCACGAGTTTTCTCACTTTTACCCTTCTGATTCTCTCCCCCATCCCACTGGCGGGGAGTGAGCTGCCAGCTGGGGTTAAACCATGACACCCAGACACAGACAGAGTATGGGAACACTGGAAACCTCAGGAATTAGAATGTCAAGCATCTTTATGATTTTTTTTCCCCCTCAAATATATATATTAATGAATTCATTTTGACAGAACCCGAGAGAACGTTATCGTTATGAGGCATTATGTCAGTGTTCAGAATTAAGAGTGATCCGGGTACATTTTCTGAAGGCATGATTAGCTGGGCCAATAGACACTATGCACTAAGATAATAATTTACAAGTTATGAAATTACCAAGTTATCAACCATCATCATAGGACAGCCAAGGCTGCAAGGGACCTTGAAAGGTCATCTTGACCAAACTTACGTGGAAAAAAATAGATTATGAGGGAAAAACCAGACATGGTGAGAGAAGATGGCTCAGCTGTAATGCATAAGGGATGTATACAAACATAGCTCTGCTCATCTCTTTGCTTCACCCCTTGTCACTTCTTCCCTGACAGCCAGCTCATACACGACTGCAGCTTTTAAAAGCCTTTCCACCCATCAATCCCATCTCTGTGCAGTCTGATGAGTCACACAAGTTCTCTTGTGTACCAGAAGTGGAAAATGCAAAGTGGTAAACCAGGTATGCATTTCTGTTATTGCTGATGCTGGACTGTCCACTGTGAAGATGGGCAAAGATGACAGTGGCAGCCAGGGACTAGGAAGCATCAGGAACATCCAGCCTGGCTGGATTTCGGTGAGTTTACTTAGACCAAACACACATTTTAACCACAGTTTCTAGTTAGATAAATTGAAAGCCCCCATCTACACCCAAATAAACTCAAAGGCTTTTTACAAAGCCGCAGAGTGCCCAAAACTCTCAAACCACTGAACTCCAGGCACTACTTAACGCGCAGCTTAGTCACTCACACAGGACCTTGAATAACTGTGCCTTGCAGTCTGCAACTGGTATTTGTTTTAAGGCCTAAATTCTACAACCGCCTGTACCGTGACGTATGCCACTTTGCCCGGAAAGTCTTCTGAGTTTTTTTGCAGATAGACTCTGTTATTGTCATATGAGCTTTTTAAGGAACTCATGCATATAAATCCAAGCTAATTTATATAGAAAACATAAATACTATCAGAGGGTTTTATTATTTTATGTCAAAATAAGTTGCAAACTGTTAAACTTGAAGAACATTTAAATGAAGACCAGATTGTGCTCACCAACTGGATGAAGAGTACAATCACAAAAGAAATCTCTTTAAAACAGTTCGAAGGAAGCAGGATGAAAATAACAATGGTTTTGAGTGTTGCATAATGTAACGTAGAGGAAGACTACAAAACAAGCAGCATTTAATTAAATATTGTTACAAAGGAACTCTTATGAGGATCTAATTTTTTCTCCTAAATCTTGCTATACACAGCCAAAAACTATCCTCGAGGATCTTCTTATACCAGCGACTGCCATTAAGTCAGAAGAGCTTCCCTAGCTTGGACTTAAGTCACTTCCAGAGAACAATTTAGTCATTTAAGTCAGGCAGTAGTTTAACCATTAGCTTAGGCACACTGCAACTGCTCTCTCCTTCCTTTCATTCACAGGAAGCCCATGGAGCTCTGTCTCCTAATTCAGGGACCTAGGTTAGATGCCTAAAATAAGGGTGCACAAATACCCCTCCTTCTGCATATGGTCTTTGATTCTACCACAGTAATGAAGTTGACTGGCAATAGATAGTTAAGACCTTATCAATCAGCTGAAAAAGACTATGTTTCAGAATGGGCAGAAAACTAATACACGTGCCGATTCAGCACCAAAGTAAATGGGATTTATTAAGTACTTATGAAGATGCAAAAAACACAGTGTTTCTGGCTGTCTTCAGTCAGAGGCTGGTCATTTTCCCTGTTGCATTCCAACAACAAAACATATAGTTAAAAGATTCCTATTCATGTTGTCCTTTCCTTGGCATATCCATCTACAAACTGTCTTAGAAGAAGAATAAAGGTAAAATATTTAGAAAAAGCAGACTGACAAATCTGAATATATGCTAACCTGCAACAATATGCTTTCAGTCTCTGGGACAAATTTCCCTTTTCATTCATGAAACTTCATTGAATTTAGTGTTGGTGTGTAAACGAGCATAGAAACCTGCCTAGCATGTATTAGTTTTCTGTAAATTTAACAAGATGCATCAAAGGAAGAAATACCTTCAGATGCCTTTGTCATGTAACATTTAAAAAGCAATGTTTTAAATGTTAGTGACAAAACTAACACTGCTGAAGTTATAAGAAAACCAGTATGTGTAGCTCATAAACAGACAATAAAACCACAGCAAGAAAAAAGGTAGAAAAATACAGCAGATTTTTGAAGGTACGTCTACTAATTTCAATCAACTTTCACTGTATGTTTCTCTATGTCTCAAGCATAGGCATACTATGATTTGGTATCACTTAGTAACACTCTGTGCTTTTGATAGACTGTTTGTAAGTGCCTTTGTACACTTCCCAGCAAATATTGCTGAAAGGAGTTTATAAACCAAAGCAACAAACTGTACAGAACAGACCATATTTTCCATCTCTTCAGAAGCAGCATAGCAAGGAAACACATATGTTAGCAATTTGAAGTGCAGACCAGTATGCAGACCTGGAATACTTAAATCCTTGCCTTTTAAGTGGCTCATCTTCAAAAGAAAAACTTCTTTTAATTCCTACAGTACAAAAAAAATGCTAAGGCAAAAGACAGATGCATAGACTTCATTTGCTAAAAAGTTACAAAATTATGGCCAGAAAAGTAGCTCAACTGGGTATCCAGTTTCCATCTCTCCTCTGATGTCTGTAAGATGTTGGCGCAATCACTTCTGGCTTAGAAGTCTGACTGCCAGACCAACAAATTGCTCACTTCAATGTCTGAGCAGACCCAAGAAAGCAGGTTTAGCAGTAACACGGTTAGCATCACAGAGGAGCAGAAAGGCCCCTCCTTTTGGCCAAGATAATTTCAAAATAGAGACATTCTACTTTAGCACTGGGAACTGCACTCACATGTATTTTAAACTGTCACATGAAGTATTCAGAGGCTACTGTAGTCTGTTCAGATTATTGCAATCTTGTAATTTCTGTGTTTCTAGATTAAATCTTTTTTTAATATATTTTTAAAGAAAATAGTGTCACACTTGGTATGTTCAAACAGGTAGATTGGAAAATCAGGGACTGTGATGCTGAATTTAATAATACAGCGCTGAAAGTGCTATTCGGCTGTGCAAACAGATCTGCTTGTTCCAAAGTGTCACAGCAACCCTTTCAAAAGCCACTAGAATGAGAAGAAGTTCACCAATATGAACACTGTGGAAACTTTTACATAGTATTTCTAGTGGGCCAATGTTTAGGAATTTCAGTCACAGATATGAACCACTACGCCAAGCACTGTACAAACACCTACCAAAAAGGGGAACCTCATCTTTAAATGTGAAGGATACTGAATGAAATATAGTCTGTATTTGACGTGACAGATTTTGAAGTCCATGGAAATGCCCCTGTTGAAGCACCTGAAGCCCCTTCAAGAACAGACTCTCAATTAGGTGTATGCTTTTATCTCTAATCCTTTGTATCCTGAGAAAGACCCTCCTCTAAAATTCAGTATACGAGTATTTCAGTACAGGATTTGGCTTTGATTCACTTCCACTGACAAACTGGGGGAAAAAGCTTGCTGTACACTGTCCTGATTTATGGTACCTCCTTTGTTTTTTAATTAGAGAGAACATAACAGATGTCAACATAAGCTGAGGAGTTGGTATGAACAAAAAACTCCACTGTCCTATTCCTACATCTTGGCCATTTCAGAATTGCTATAAACAGACTGACCTGAATGCAGCTGTGGTTTCAAGTAACATGCGCAGAGCAATCGTTAGTTTTACCATGTAGTGTGACACACTGCAGTACACCCTAACCTTTCAGATTTTACTGAGGTTTCTTCTTCAGATATCCACTCTCATGATACAATTTGCTACTGTCGCTAAATCACATAACATAACCAACACCTTTTACTGAATATATTCAAGCAGGACAGCTGTTGAGAGAAAGGTAGAAGAAAGAACTGAAGTTAGTTACCTCAGGGGACAGCCTATGTGTTTATTACAAACTTAAGACAAAGTAATATGTTTATTGCATTACTGCTATTGGTGACCATTGGCAACCAAACGTTTACAATTTCCTTGGTATGTGAAGAGACAGCCCTGATGAACCACACTGCAAATGAATAATCATGAAATCATGAGACCAACTTACCAAAAGTTAATCTGAACAAGATTCTGGTCTGTGTTTTTAAAACTACCTACTTGACATAGTTTTGTGATCTTGAGCCTGTAAAGATGACCTATCTGTTACTCATTTCCTTGAGTGGTAGAAAAGTTAAAGCTGCAGAAGTGAAATATTAGGGATTATTTGTAATTCTCAATTATACATGAAAAAGTTCTCTTCCATTTACATATTTTCTTTAAAATTTTTGGAGTTTTCATGGCTTTATTTTCACTAAGGCTCATATCTGGCAAAATCAGAGGAATGTTAAGTTGATATTTAAATTTAACCTTGAAGTGCTAAATAGGAACAGTGATGAAACCACACCATTTATAGGTGTGATTTAGGTGTTTCATACTGCAAAATAGCCTTTTTAGTATTTTGCAAGTAGCTTCCAGTGCAGAACCTAACTATGCAAAAAAACCCCACCACTGAAAGAAAACAAACAAACAACCTCTGACCCAAAGAAACACAGGAAAGACTGCATACAGATTATCTAACAGCACTTTGCACAGTAAACCTTGAAAATTATATGGTGGGCTTGTAGAGGCTTTACACCACCTCTGAATGAAAAAGCACAGCAAGAGCTTATTTTTCTATGTTCAATACTACATCAAAAATTTGTCACAGAGGCTCTAAAATAAAATGCATGAGATGTTAGAACTTCAGCTCAAACAGTACTAATACACTTGCTGCCAACTCTATTGAGGGAAAAGTAAGAAAAGGAAGTGAGTGGAGCACATACTGTTAGGCCTGACAGCAGAATCAGAGCTACCCTTCTTGAAGCAAAAATTACTTTGGCAAACAAATTAGTAAAAGGTGGCTCTCCTCTCTCTTTTGTATTTTCACCACAGAGATAACATCCAGTACTCACCAAGATTTGGCTGAGACATTGCCATAGACCTCTGTGGTATTGGTGTGGAAGTAGCTGCAGGATGGTGGCTCATGTGATTCAGCGGTTGGTTCATAGTTTTTCGAGGATCTTGCCATGTTGTAATTTTTTCTATGTGACTGGGAAAGAGAAGATAAAACACAAGCTTAACACAAAATACCCGAGTATATTATATAGACGGTTAGGCATTATGTCATGGAAGTCCTATTTGCTTTTCCTATCCCACATTTTTCTACCCTTCTCATCTCACCCTAGCCCACTTGAAATTATCTATCACCTCGTCATTTTTTTTTTCTTCGGATCATCTGCCCCACCATTCCAACTTTTTATGCACTACTGTTGAATAATCACTTTTACTTGAACAATTGGTGGATTCTATTATGATACTGAAAATCTGTAATACACACTCATCTTCCAGATTATTTAATTGTCCAGAAGTTGTTTACTCTTGTCCTACCAATCTTTTTCTACATACTCAAATATATGGCCATTCTTCATTCAGCAATATATGGTCATTTTGCTGAGTTTTGAAAAGACATATGTTTGTCTTGCCAAATCCAACTGCTTTGTTCCTTACCACACCATGAAAACTAGTCTGTCTGTATGCCTCCAGGAATATCAGAATATATTCTCATTACCAAAAGGGGCAGATTACGTCCTCATGACTCACGTGTAATCACCAATTTTTCTGTAAAGGCACTAACAGTTTTTACTGCAATGTAATCAATGTAGGTCAACAATGTATCTACCACTCCAGCACGTAAACCCTCATTTACCTGTATTACCCTGAAAAGAATGGAGTAGTGCATAAATCTGCATGAGATTTTACAGTGAGATAACTATAAAATGTGATCTCTGTAAAATATTATTTGCCACAGAATACGGCGGAGAAGGAACTGTGGTTTTGTTGCAACTGAAGGTTTTCACTGAAATGCATCAGTTTTGGAGGAAACTTATCAGGACAAGGATTTTAAGGATGTCGTGGTTTCAGTTTCAGCCCAGCTGGTAACAAAGCACCACGAAGCCGCTCGCTCACCCCCCACCCCCTCGCCTGGCCACGTTGGGATGAGGAGAAAATCCAAAGGCAGGCTCGTGGGTCGAGACAAGGACTGGGAGGGATCACTCCCCACTGATGGTCACGGGCAAAAGACAGGCTCCACTTGGGGAAGAAACAAAAGCAATTTCATTTACTACAAATCAAATCAAAACCAAGGGTATTAGGAAGGGAAACCAAACCTCAGAACACCTCCCCCCACCCCTCCCGCCTTCCCGGCTCAGCTCCATTCCCGGTTCTCTCTCCCTCCTCCCCGCGGCGGCGCAGGGGAACAGGGGATGGGGGTTGAGTCAGCTCGCCACACATCGTCTCTGCCGCTCCTTNGGCGCGGATCCTTTCCGCGGGCTGCTCTCCAGTCACACACGGCTCCAGCGCGGGCTGTCCCATGGAGTTACTGCCATCTTCGGGAGCCTCTGCTCCACCGTTCACCTCCCTGGGCTGCAGGGGGACAGCCTGCCGTCTCCCCACGGGCTGCAGGGCCATCGGCCTCCTCAGGCGCCCCTCCTCCCCCTCCTTCTTCACTGACCTCGGGATCTGCAGAGGGGTTCCTCTCACGTTCCAATTCCCCCCCTCACTGCCGGTTCCCCTTCTTCAATCTGTTCTCCCAGAGGCGCTACCACCGTCACTGATGGACTCGGCCTGGGCCAGAGTTGGGTCCGACTTTTTGGAGCCGGGGGAGCTTCCAGCAGCTTCTCACAGGAGCCACCTCTGCAGCCCCCTCCCCCGCTACCAAAAAAAAAAACAACCCACGCCACACAACCCCGTAACAAAGGATCTGCATGTAAATCTATTTGAAACAAGAAAAGACAAAGGAACTATCTTAAAGCAATCAACAAATCTGGTATCTCTCTAGGAATTGCCTGGTTCCACGCCCAGCTTTCTCCCAACTGACTGACCAGGCTACCGATTATTGGCTGGACTTGCGATGAGTTTTCCTCTATCAGTTTTTTGTTCGACAACTTTCAAAGAGGCAAGTCTTTAAGAAGAACATGTAAAGAAGGATAAAAATTTAAATATTCTGTGTCTGGAAAACCCTTCCAATACACCTGTCATAAAAGCACAGTCTAACATCATCTTCACTGAACTAAGTCTCAGACTCATCATTGCTACTTTCGCCAACGTTACTAGCATTGCCATTACTGCTGTAACCATCCCACCTCTTCAGACTCAGCCGATCACCGGTCCTATTTCACAAGCAAGTTTCCATCTACTGCGATGCTACCACGTCCAAACTCTTTACAGTAAGTCCCTGATTTTACAAAAAATAATGTGAATTACAAGCAGGAAAAAAAAAAAAAAGAACAACCTGAACCATTTATTAGAGAACAGAAAAAAGTGACACTGTCTTTAGTCCATAAACATTTTCTTTTCCTAGTATTTTACATTTAATGTACAGTTCCAAAACTGTAACTGAGTATCAAACTCTCACTTTGATGCTTGTCTAAAACTCAGCCTCTAAGCTGTTGAGTCACTTCTTTTCTTCATAGCTTCTAAGAGATTTATCATTCACAATGAAACCACCCACTATTGCTTCTCCCAAGCATTAAAACACTTTATTCTCCCTTCATTGTAAACCTTTATTATATTTTAGCTTTTCTTCTTTTACTCTTACTTTCCAAGTATAAGAATTCTTGTATCCAGTTCAGTTAAATGATCTTTTTCTAAAATTAAGGAATGGCATTCTGAATGGAAGATGCTGCTATAGCAATAACTTGGGCAATGTTTTCTGTTAACTCCCAATTGTGCCTAAATGAGATGAAAAGGTTTTTTTATTTAAAGTTCCATTGTTTTGTTTCTCTGGCATTGTAATTCAAATAAAGAAGCTACACTTAATCAAAGCTATGAATTTTAGAATACCAACATATAATAGAAAAGATTTTTCCCCAAATAGTGCGAAACATGTTTTTAAGCACTAGCTTTAGTGATAAAATAAACACTGTCTTGATGAAGCTTGTATCAAAACACATTTCTGACTTCAAAGCATTTTTTTACATATAAGCACTGTAAAATTTAAGCAAAAAGGTTAAAATAAAATCAAGACTTTTTTCCCTGTAATGTTCATCAATAAAAACTGAAAGCACGAATTCCTGTTAGGAAAACTTGAAGCACAAGTTAAAGTATTTATGAAGTCAGTTGTATTAAGCAATCTGTAACTTGTTTGAACATATTCCTCACTTAACTACAAATCCAAAACCTTGAACTAGAACTACCAATTACATACAATCAGCAATAACAGGAAGTGCTTTCAACAAAAAGACACACTAGAATACCAAAAGAGTCAACTTCAAAAATTCTTGTTTTGTTATCAAAGTTCCTTTCAGCAATAACATTCTCATATTTCATGGGCATTGCAAGACAACAAACTATGTTCATTTTTTGATTCAGGTAAGAACTATGGACAGATGCAGTCTCATGTGAGTTCATACTTAAGATTTTGAGGATCCCTCCATTTTAAGTATTTGGGAAAAGAGAACAAATCTACCCAGTACAGTCCTTGGCCACCCTCACAGTAAAAGAGGGTTTTCTGATGTTCAGAAGGAGCCTCCTGTGTTTCAAGTTTGTGCCCATTGCCTCTGGTCCTGTCAATTGAAAGAGGTTGGATGTAACAGCCTGCAGTGAACCATGCAGATGGAAGCTAATTCATGCATTTCACTCTAGTGTCCAACTGAAGTGTGTAGCACAAGACAGTCCCAGGCAAAATCTTTAGTTTGTTTCGGGGAAAGAAAGACATGAGTCTTGCAGTTCATGCTGAACCATGCTCAGCACTGTCAGCCACTCATGGGTGCAGGGTTTGGCACTGGACGTGGCTTTAATTCCAAAGGTGTAAAATACTACCTTCAGTCAACAGGACAAGAATTTTTCTTCTAGAACTGTCTTCAGACCCACAAATCTCAGCAGGAAGTACCACACAAATCTTTAAAATTGGGCAGTGGGTAGGACTTGCTGGTTTTAGTTCTTTTCTAACTTTTGCTGAGGTCCTGGTCTTTAAATTGTTGCTACAGCTACCTAATTTCCCACCCCAGTATCGCCAGCTGTTACTTAATTTGTTTATTTATATTTCTTTTTAATTGTGTCTTCTTGCCTGAATGGTGGATGACAATAACCATGTCACAGTGATGCAGCACTATCTCCAGGCACCAGCCCCGGTGATGTCATGGCTATGTCACAACAGGCAGCCACCAGCTCCCAGAACTAGCCTGGCAGCGTCACCGGCTGTATCGCAGCAGACAGAACATCGGTGGTTGCCACGTCACAGGGCAGTTGTTGCTGACGTGGGTGGCCCAGGCCAAGTACAAAAAGAGCTGCGGCAGACCAGGCTGGCAGACAAGTAGCCAGGTGGACAAGGGCGGAGAGGAGAGGGCAGGGGAAGGAATGGCAGGGGCTGCCCACAGTGGTGGAAGGTGGCTGCTCCTCCTTTGTGCCTTCTGTCTATTACAGCCAGATGCCTGCATCGGGATGTGACCAGACCGTGGCACATTCCTGTCCTCTCCCTCCTCCAATACTCAGCTGGAGAGTTGCCAGTGTGCTGCAGGACAGTTAAGATAGCCCCAACCCATACCCCATTATGGTCTTACAGGGAGCTGGGAGCTCCCTACAGCCATGGCAAAGCCATGCACCCTTTTTCCCCAGGCTGCCAAGGGCTGGGCTGCACAGGAGCTCCTGGCACCAGCCCACATTGCAGTGGGGTTGGTGACGTGGTTGGGCCAGGACAGGTGTTGCCTGCCCATCAGGGAGACATGGGTTGGACAGCCTTGACATGAGGCTGGGAGAGCCCCGGGCAGGGAGGCAGGGGCTGCCCCATGGCAATGGGGGGTGGCTGCTCTGTTCTTTGACAGCAATATCCCCAGACAGGGACATGACCAAATTATGGCACACACCTGTCCTCTCCTTCCTCTAACACTCGGCTGGAGTGTTGCAACTAACAAGGACATTGACCTAAAGATAAGGCAACATAGCCCTAGTCTGTACCCTGTTTATGGTCCTACAGGCAGCCTGAAGCTCACCATAGCCGTGGGCAAGGGGAGCTCCGCACCACCCACCACCTCTGTGTGAAACTTGTCTCAAAATAAAGTTTGATATTCATGGGTTTTCGCTGGTGAAAGGGCTGAAAGGTATGTCCAATGCGGAGCAGCTAAGGTCTTTGGGTGTGTCTAGTTTGAAGAAAAGGAGGCTGGTTGCTCTCTGCAGCTTCCTGAGGAGGGGACGTGGAGAGGGAGGTGCTGAGCTCTTCTCCCTGGGATCCAGGGACAGGATGCCTGGGAATGGGTCAAAGCTGCACCAGGGCAGGTTTAGACTGCACGTTATTAGGAAGCCTTTCTTTACAGAGAGGGTGGTCAAACACTGGAACAGGCTTCCTAGAGAGGTGGTCGATGCCCCACGCCTGTCAGTGTTTAAGAGGCATTTGGACAATGCCCTTAATAATATGCTTTAATATTGGGTGAACCCTGAAGTGGTCAGACAGTTGGACCAGATGATTGTTGTAGGTCCCTTCCAACTGAACTATTCTATTCTATTCTATTCTATTCTATTCTATTCCCCAAAGATAGCCACTGCTGTCTTAAAAACATATGTATTTTGTTCCTGCACCATCCTCCTGTTGAATAAATGGACTGTCACATGCTCAGCAAAGAGTTCCACTTCTCTAGTCTTGAAGAGGCATCTTCAAGTGGTTCTAAAATATCACATTCAGGAATGCATTCAAGAGAAAGGGCCTTTATCTCCTGGGAAAAACTGAATTAAGAAACCTGCCCAAGACACAGATGACCAGGAAACTCAAAACTGAAATTTGTGAACCACTGGAGCTTGTATTGGTTGTCACAGTATTTATTCCTTGTTACCTTCTTTTTTGCATTTGACATATAGTTGCATATAAGCACTGAAAGATACTAGTTTTTAACTCAAAATATTTAATAGCTAAGTATCTCAATGCTGTTATTACTTTATGCAAAATGCAGTGTAGAGAAAAGCAAAAATAATCTGCTATTCTTAGCAAAATAAGTCAGCAAGTTGTGAAAGGAGACATTGATCAAAATATGGAATTTGTCATTTAGGCCTTGATCCTGAAGCACTGAATTCACCAGAAGTTTTGCTACAGATGCCAATGGAAAGTGGGTCATACCCTTTTTAATTTTGCACAGATTTACAGCATTGCAGATATTCAGGAAGGAGCATAGTAGCAGGAATGCTTGGTTGCAGTTGGCAGTCTGTCACAGTAACTATGAATTTTTTCTTCTATTAATACTGGGTCATTTGGTTTACTTAATTGAAACTGTAAAAAAATTTGAATCATATAGGGTTTAGGTAACAGAAGTCATTAGTTAGTTTATATCGTGCTGACAGTAAACATTATCATTAGATCAGCAAAATCTTGTCCAAATAATGACTTTGAAAGAAACTTTCTAAGAACAGTATTATGTTAATATTATCCTCAATATACTTTAAAAGCCAGAGAGTCAAGCAATAGTTACTCTTTTAGAAACACATTTGGCATAACACTTCCTGTTGAAACACTTGGTTTCTCATCACCAAATTAGGATGAAATGAGCTGTAGCTCTTTAAAGGAGCTTTTTTCCACATTGTACCACGAGACAATTCTCCATCCCTTTCTTGTTGTTTTAAAATATGCCCACTTAACATGCCCTGCCTGCAAAGGATTACAAGGATGAGGTCTGACGTTTGCTTTCCCTGAAGTATGTGTCTTTTCTTAGTTATTGACATAGTGAGGCAGTCAGCATTAATCCAAGGCAGCCAGCATTAAGCCAGCACAAAACGTGAAGAAGCACGTTAATATCTTTCTAGGATGTATCTTTATTGACTTGCAGATTTTCTCCTTTTTCAGTTGAAATAAGAGTTGCAAATTAAAAATATGCAATCAAGTTCTAATAAATTCATAAAGCTTCTTCTCACATAGGAAGTCCTCATAAGAAAAGATAAAAATGTTCTGCAAATCGCTATGCAAAGCAACCAGCCATGAAACTGCAGCTGAAAACTAATACTGCTTTTGTTCAAAATCTCTTTTTCCCTTTTTATAGAGAAAACAATCTGTACTTTAATTACACATGCAAGAAACAGGGCAACGACACCCATTAGCAATGATTCTTAACTCACAGAAGAACTGAAAAATTGATCAAAAAATGTAAGGATCATAGATCTAAAAAAAATTCAGCTGCATTTAAAACAAAACAAAACAAAACACAGGAATTTTCTATGTAAACATGGTAACTTCTCAGCAGCCATAGCCAGGATCCTCAAGTGGCCTTGCTTACCCTTCCTGGTGCCATCCTGGCAGTGCACAAACATATCTTCTTCATTAAAAAACATGCAGACAGAGTGTCTGAAACAGAAGCCTCAAATATGGCATTGATATTATGATTCAAGATCAAGTAATGCCTGGTTGTTACTAGAATTTATTACTATGACCACTAAACCAATTTGGTTTTATCCAGTTATTAAAGAAACATTAGGCAATGCTAATTTAACAATTTAAGATAGTAGAAGTGAAAACCCAACAATCCCTAATATCAGACTAAGATTCTAAAATNTCCACGGTTTATGTAAATTCCCCCCCTTTATTTATACACAGGTATAGAAAAGGTTATGTGAAACCCTTAGAGAAACAGGTATCCGTTCATTCCACTTGAAATGTATTGGATTCACACTGGGATAACATATTTTGGCCCACTATCTTTTTATTTATATAAGAGAATAAAAAAAAAAATGTAGCAGTGACAGAAATTAGCCTTTTTTAGATCCTTAGAGCCTCCTGGGTATCAGAACTGACAAAATTCAACTCAGAACAGCCTCCTTTTTCTTAAATGCCAATGGGTGAA